>JAYMTN010001065.1:0-13828 GCA_036897425.1 Erodium trifolium | reverse complement strand
AATTACGCCTTGTTTGTGAAACACATAATCCTACATGTTCCACATATACCAGTGGTTCTTCAAATGCTTCTCCGGACGGGGATACAAATACCCGACCATCGCATTCCATTCATCGTGGACGATTCGCCAGTAATCCTAGGTGATGTCCATTACTAACATTAATAAATCATTTTGTTTCATTCTATAATTTTGGCAATCAATAGTAACATAATATGGATTGAGTGTCAAGTCTGACGTAAATCAGTAGACAACCAAATGTAAATCCAACATCCTACCAACAAAACAATATAAATCCAAAACATAAATAACAAACAACCATTCAAAAACAATCTAAATATAAACAAGAGCGAGGGTTCCCCCTTTCTCTTCCGAGAATGGCCAATCGGGCCCGGTCCCCGATCAAGGGGGTAGGCCACCAACTACCAACCTCCCCTTCTCGGGGTCAGCTCATGATTTCTGGCAGGGTTGCTTAGCAGCCCTCGCCTGGAGGAAATCATCTTCCCATTCATCCAACAGTTGGTACGTCGTGGTGGAGATGCCCGAGAGATCAAGTGCCCATTATGCCATAACCCCGTAGAGGGTCCTTGGGTTGCATGCAATATCGGCCATGACGCTGTCGTGACGGCTTCGCCCGGGGCGAGTACCACTGCGTCCTCGTCATCTTCATCCTCTGCTAGGGAGAATGGCTCACACTAATCTTGTAAGTCCTCCACCTCATTCAAAATTGAACGGGTGGTCAGAAATGGCGAGCCTGGCCATGAAACAGCCCGAGGTAGGATTAGAGTTCCCTGAGCCACCGCGAGAGCCTCTACGCCTGTCATGAGATATCCTGGTTGCGTTCGTTGCAGATGTCGACATTATGGTGTCACGGGGATGGTGGCAGGCTCCGATTGCCATCGGAGTAGCCTGCGACGACGACCCATCCAATAGGCTGGCCATGGAGGATCCCCGAGGATAGCCCGCGCTTCCCATGTGCACTACGGCGAGAACAAGAAAATGAAAAGAAGGGGCCTCTGTTGGAGGGGAGAAGGACCGGAGACTGATAAGGGTAAAAAGGCAACTATATCGATGTGGGAGGAGGAAGAAGCCATGAATTGTGACGACCGAAAATAAGAAGTTGAGAACCCCAAAATTTCATATAAACTGCTAGTCTCTAAAACTATACAAAGTTAAGTAACCGTTTATAAATTTGATTTAGTTCATTGTTAATTCTGTTTGCTTCAAACTATGATAATGTAGACATTTGGACCGAATCGAAGTAACTTCCCAGTTTGAAAATGAGTAAATGATTCCAATTCTGATTGGACATGGATAAACTGATAATTAGGAAACTCAAAGAAAAAGAAGACTTTTAAGTAAAATGGTTGGGTTAGGTTGCATGATAAGCCAAGTGTGGATCCTACATGAGCTAATCCAAGACATTCCTCATCATTCCCCTCGACGTCTTCGTTTTGCTCTGAAAAACACTAAGTTATCAAAGGAGCTTTCTTCCCTGTTCAAATTCCTTGTGAACAAGATACTAAATAAATACACAACATCAGCTGCTTATCAGAAAACGGATAGTATTATTCAACGATAATCCAGCAGATTATTTTAATAGCAAGGTGTCAAGGCATAACATAGTTTAGGTAATAATGAGATGGTGATCAAGTCAAGTCTATATGCAAGTAACCTTATATTTGTGCAAAGGCTCGGAATTAGGTAAAGATCAAGAGTTTATACAAGTTCTGTAGACTGTACATCTAATTGCCCCAAAAATGTCAGTTATACAAAAACTCAGCCACACAAGTTTACAATAAACCCAAACACAGCTAAGTTAAGTAGTTCTCTTTTATTTTATTGTGATCGGCTAAATAGTTTAGGGAAATTAGTAAAGAAACATGTTCTGTCAAAGCAGAATACAAATGGGTTCATAAGTTAAAAAGACATCCATCCGAACACTTGTGATGCCAAGCAATTTTATGCAAGGCAAGGTGTGGTTGAAGGAGCAATATGCCATAAGAAAATAGCAATGAAGCACAAGTTTAGCATCAGCAGTTGTGCATGTGAGATCTGGAAGAGAATTCTTATGAACACATGTATTACACACAACATCCCATAGAAAATTGAAGTCACACAATTCAAAAGTATCCATCTTCATCATCACTGTCCTCTACAATATAGTCTCCATCTTCATCATCACTGTCCTCCATATAATAGTCTCCATCATCCTCTGAAAATGCTGAAACCCTTTCACCATTCACATTACTTCTCCCCCCAACAAGATTGTCATCCAGATCAACAACTTCTCCATCAAAAATGGAAACTGAAAACAGGCCATCATCTGATAAATCACTTGATCTTCTTCTGTTAGGCACCAAATCCTCCTCCCTAAGCTCCCCATTCTGAACCCCAATCCAAGGAACCCACAAATCCGCCTGCTTCCCCAATGCCCTGTCCACGTCTCCGACCACCACCGTCCTCAGATTGGCTTCCCTCGCCCTCCTCAACATGCCCGAGAAGTCCGAATCGTCGGAGACCAACACCAACCAGTCAACCCCTCTCGTCATCGAATGCTCAATCTGCCGCTTAACCGCCCAATCCGCTGCCTGCGGCTTATCCTCCACCATCTTGACAAACACCCCAGCTCTCCTCAGCTCGGCCGCCAGCCCGTACCCAACCTTAGGCGTAATCAGCGTCCTCGCAGCTTCATTGTACTTGTCGTTCCCGGATATGTACCTCTCCTTGAAGCGCTGCCGCTTCTTCCCTTTGAGGGACTTCATCCGATTGAGCTTCTTCTGCCTCTCACGCTCGTGCAGCTGCTTGAAGTGCTTCTTCAGGTCAAAATTGGTCTTGCACTTGAGCCCACACACGCCGCACACGTAGGGCTCGGCGGGGGGGAGCACCCCCCGACGCTCCAAAATGGCCACTTGCCTGCGCTCGCGGCGCTCCTCGCGGACCCAGCCGGGCAGGTGGGTGAAGGCGTGGCGGTTCGCGTAGGCGCACATGTCCACGAGGTCGCCGAAGCGCTGCGCCACCTGTTTCAGCCCCAAGGCGGCCTGGTACGGCGGCCCGCGCGGGGGCTTGTTATCCAGGTCCCACAAGACGACCACCTTGTTCTTCTCGGGGGTGTAAACGCCTTGGCGATTCCTGAACATGTCGATCTCGGCCGTGTCCGCGGAGGCCCTGATTGGACGCAGGCGGTGAGGCTTGACGGCGAAGGCAATTCGAGAGCGAGATAGAAGGAGGGTGGATTGGGGAAGAGGAAGGATTGGGGGTTTAAGGTGGAGGGTTCCGATGGCGTTGCACAGAGGATCCATAGCTCATCTCATAACATTAACAGTGGTTGTTCTGTTATCTTTCTTCTGGATATTTGTACTAAATTTGGGCTCCGTGTGTGAACAGGCCCAATCGAACTGGCAATTGTTTGGGCCGGGGACATTTAAAAGCCCATTCTGAAAGGCCAAGTTTGGGGCTTAGAAATGATGGTATAGCTAGGCGTGGGTGACCCAAAAATTGAAATGCATGATGACGAGGACGACAAGTAATTTAGATTCCCGAAGTGGTAGATTATCACCACACTTGATCATTCCTTCCTGAGGGTCATGTCCCCAACAGTCTAGACAAATCAGCTCTTACCTAGATGGTTTTGCCTCCTCCATTTTATTTCTGCAGATCCCTTTCTTCTCTTTTACTTTCTCTTTTATTAGCCCTTTACCACCATTTTGTTTATAAAACATAAACAGGTTCTCTTTTCTTTATAAAACATATGAATATGCAAAAAGACTTAACTTATACACAGACAGGTCAAACACATTTGAATAAACATATTATTATTCTTATGGATGAGTCATAAGTACTATGTTCAATGTACTAAACTGATGATTACCAGCCAAACTTAGTGGGACTCCTGTAGTTTGAGTTTGAGTCTTTCTTTTAATCTACAAGAGTTGTAACTCGTATGTAGGAGGCGTTGACTTCACCTACATATATTCCCCCATTAAAAACACTAATTAATTAATGTCCAGTGAATTCTCTTTCCACAATTGAAGAGGAGATCTCATCCAGTATCTTTTTATTATAATGCAAGCGAATTTCAAATTAATTATATACCAAAATCAATAAAATATTATCTGAATGGATTTATAAGGTGTGTTTAGTGAAAAGACAAAATTAAATGACAAAAAGGACAAGCAACCACCAATGGCTTCATTCTTATGTTGCCTTTTAGCACTTGAACTTTTGTTCATCAACAGTCGCGTCTCGTGAGTCTCTCCCTTCCATCCTTGTCTCCTTCTCCTCTATCCCATGTCTCTCATTTTTTTTCTATAATATATAAATGTACTATTTCTATCTAGAAGCGCTTCAACAATTATGATTCTATTTCAACGACGCGTTTTTTAATGTTTTGGAACGATTTGTCGGTTCAACCTTAAATTTAATGTTTTGTTTTCGTTTTCTTGTCAATTCATTTCTGCTGATTCCCATCGTTACTTGTTGAACAAGTCCAGTCCACGCCTCCTCATGACCTCTCTTCAACGTCGATAGAAATGGTGGTGGGTTGGCTTCACATGGGGGCGGCGGCGGCCGCAGCCGGCGTCGTGGTTCTGCTGCTTGTTGCGTTTATGTGGCGGTTCTGTTGCTACAAGCACAACCCCGCCGGAGGAACGGAGAGGGAGACAGGGGTCGCTAGGCTTCATCTCGGGCAAGCCGATTTGGATCGTATGAACAAGCAGAGAGGAGGGACTTACAATCTTTTCCGGCGAGGCGCGTCAACGAGGCCCCTCTTCACCTGGGCCGACTACCCTTCTCTCCTAACCGACGCGGTCGAGAACGGATGGTCTCGGTTCGGCTTCACCGACGGGTACATGACGTCATCTTCCCGACCAGCCCTCTTAGGGCTCTGGGCCGCCGGGGACTGCGGAGGGAGGCAGGCTTCCGAGGTTGAGCTTGGATGGGAAATCTCTCAAGGATCCGCCGATTACATGCAGAAGATGAGGCTCAATTCTGGGTTGAAGAAACTGGCGGCGATCGGAGCCAATCCCTGGATGGGTGCTGCGTCGGTCGTCAGGACGGCTCTGCCTCTGCCGGGGCCTCCCCTTTCGTTTCCTCAAGAGGCGTATTTCGAGATCACCGTTTTAGACTCCGGCGGGGGCGATTACGGCGGCGACCAATCTGGTGGCAAGATTAGGGAAGGCGAGAAAGCTAAGCTGTTGATTCAGCAGAATTCAGAATCCTTGATGCACATTTCGAGCGTGCACGGGACGGTTGATGATTTGAGTAGCAATGGTGGGAGATCAGAAGCAGTGGCGGGTTCGGTAGGGCTAACCGGCGGCGGGGCCCCCCCCCCGAAGCTCCCGGGAAGCTACCCTGGCTCCATTGGCTTCAACTCCAACGGCTCTGTCTATCTAGACGGTAAGAATACCCACAACACTAGCCTGTTGGTACTGTTTGTTATATCAAAAATAATATTTCAGCAAACTCTACTAACAATTAGCAACCTCCGGTGCTAGCATGTTGGTATTAGCTATTCGTATTATTTTTGTTCATAATTTCCCAACCGTTGGCGGTTCGTGTCGATGGTGAGTTTACCACTTGTATTTAACGTCGGTAAAACGCCAACGAAACGGCGGCGTTTTCTCCCCGTCAGCACCTTAATGCCGACTTCCCCACCAGTGTTTCAGTTCCCAAAACACTAAGTATGTTTTTTTTCCCTCTCTCAGGAATTAAATTAGTTTTCGAATCCGAAAAGGCGGAATGGGGAAGAAGGGATCAAGTGATCGGGTGCGGGTTCGATCCAAGGAACAAGAAGGTGTTCTTCACTCTGGATTCGGAGGTGGTGCATGTGTTCCATTGCCAGCCGGAGGAATTCGGAGCTCCTCTCTACCCAACACTAGCTGCCAACACTGACTTCACAGCTCTAGTTAACTTCGGGCAGAGCGCATTCACGTATCCACCGGCAAATACTCAGAGGACCCCAAACCCTTGCTTCATAGCTCCCGTCGTCAGCTCTCCGGCCGCTCTCGGCTACGACGGCAGCAAAGAGCTCTTCTCCATGGGCCGCATCGATTCCCACTGGCTGGACCGATCAGCCACGAAACCAAACCCCAACTGCGACATGGCTGAAGATGTTGATGCAGAGTCCGAGGCTGATTTGTTCGAGATCGTCCTCGACAGCTCCTCCGGAAAATCGACCAACGCTAAGTAAAGATCAAACTCATTCATTATTCTGGTTAGCAACAACAACATCAGGTACATTTTTTGCCTGTCTTGTTCTGATTTTGAATGTAAACTAGTACTACATTTCTTGTACATACCAAATGATACCATGTAACTTATTTGTCTGTCTTCTGTTGAGTGATCACATCATGAAAAAGAGATGCAACAGTAAATATTTATCATTCTTGCAACGATCCTTGACATTACCACAAAAGCCATGCGCAAAATCATTTGCCAGGTTGTTTGGTACCAGAAAATCTCATGACAGGGTGACATAATTAGTTTATTCAGCTCAACTCACACAAAATCACATTTGATGTTTTCTCCTTCTTGTCCTTTTTTTGTTCATGAAGAAGAACCTAAAAAGAATGTGTGTTATGATGTGTTGTATCATGTATGGAATAAAGATAGGAATGGAGATGGTTGATGAGGATGTTTAAAAGGATTAGCATCTGATTTGGTCTTTCGTTCACTACTTTTATATAGTTTTCTTCTTTTCTCTTTTCATGCCGTTCAGGAAACTATAATGAGTCTTAGAGAAGCCAAGACTGAACTTTTTTTTTAAAGTTCAGTATTGGGAATGATTAAACAACCTCAAAATGAAAAGAAATTGATGAAATAGTCAAGAGAATGATGTTCGTCCACGGCAGCTGAGTTTTTGCCATATTTTACTTTATCTTGCACAAATAATATACAGGATAGATCCATTTAACAGGACTGCAATTCTATACTTGTGAAAATATCAATTAATTAATGCAATTCTATACCAGTGAAAAAATAATTGATGTCTACAAGAACACCCATAATGCCAGTAGACCGATTTGATCGGTCAACTTACTTTTACTTTTTGAAAATTAGTAGGAATTAGACGCTGAAATTGTAGTCTATTATTTTGTCACAGCGGGAACATATCAATTTGTTCTATTCTCGGTCAAATTGATAAAATAATAATTTAGTAACAATGTAAAATACAACTAAAACCGGTCAAATCGAAGGGGAGTCGGGGAGAGAGAGGTTGTGATGTAAATGAATTGAGACGTGAAAATGTTTAGACACTGACAAGAGTTGTGGTTAATGAGAATAGTTGAATTTAGGAGGTAGTATCGTTGACATGAATTGACTCTCTTCAGTTTAGTGATTGAACTCATCCCTTATCTCACACGTTTCCTAGTGTTTATAATGGTTCCACTTGAACTATTTGTTTACTTGTGAGAGTTGGATCAGGGTTGATGGTGTGTACGTTCGAGTTCTCATTGAATTTAGGACACTAGGTCCCATTAGGTTTGGGTGATTTGCTATCACGGTGGTGACAAAAATTATGGGAGCAAAGGGTGAAGACAGTTAATAAAGGTTCCACCTTACAAGTCTGGGCTCATGACTTTGCTTTTCCTGGAACTCATGGAAGGTGTGAGTAAGTGTCAGTGAAGCATTGATCCCATCCCCAAACAGTTGTACAATGACATCAATAGTCTTCAATACTAAACCTCCATGTCATAGTTTCTATACCAATACTAATGGTACAGAAGAAGGAAGGTGGGTCTTAAAGTGACTCCTTTGATTGAGGAACTCAAAGCCTGTGCCACAAGCAATACAAATCTTCAAGTATGGAGCACCATAAATACACAACATGGGCTAAGCCCAAGAGATAGAGTGTCAAAGCCCGGCCCAAACAGATATGAGTGGCTTTTACATATTTCCGGCCTAGTTTGAAGAACCCACCCACATGTTGGGCAGATAAACACGTTACTCAAGGGTAGAGTGAAAGAGATGTAACTAAAAAGTCGTAGCTTAAGGCCCACTACTAGCCGTTATCCCCCCAAACCCACAGTCCAGCTGCTCCTGCACGTGTTGTGTTCCCAGTGAGCAACAGGAACAATAAGTGATCAGAATCCAAAACAAGGCTTAATAATGGAGTTTACAAAATCTGAGGTGACAAGACAATATTAGTCACAAGTAAGCAATTTGGGAATAGAATTTAGGGAGGGGATTGGACCATTGTTGGGTACGGTTCGAGTTAGAAGAAGATCGACGCTCCAGAGAGGATAAAAAGCAGAAGGAATAGAATAGAATTGGGTGTGATGTAAAAGTTGGCATGTGATCTCGCTAAGCTCCCACATGGGGTACAGTACAACAGAAAGCAGGTTGGAAAAAGAAGAGAACGGAGATTAAAGAAAAAGGCAATACTCTACAACCATTTGTGGTTAAAAGAGTTTTGAACTTCCTCGGCCATGTGTCTGTCCTTGGTCTAATGAAGATGTCGTGTTGGGTTTAGGTAATTATGATGTCCCCAAAGATTATTTTGGAAAGATTGTTACTGTTTCACAGCATCTACAATTAATATGCAAATTGGGAAGCACAAAGGGAAAGCATAATAATTACCTTTGATTCCTCTTATTTGCTCTTGGTATGTGTCAGGCATTACATGAAGGTAATTGGATTAAAAGCCCTGTAATAGTTTTCATCCGATGTTTGTGGACATGTGAATTAGACTTCTTCCACTAAAAAGTTGACTCAAAAACTATATTGAACAGATCTTTGAAGATGAGCACAAATTTTAAATTATTAAATATGACACATACAAAACAGAAAAAAAAAAATGCAAGTACGGTGTCTTTTTAGGTGCATAAAAATTGTGGGGGTGACATGTTTATAACCTTATTACATGTTTGATTTGAAAAAAATGACCTCTTTATGGTTGATGAAAAATTTATATGCCTCTTTTGCCCTCCAATTTTCAGCAGAGCCCCTGATATTTTGGTAAAATCGAAACAACCCAAAAATAGAAACTCAATGCAGGTGAGAAACAAGCACCACCGTCGACCACAACAGCTCCAAGCGCCGTCCACCGCGCCTTGCTCCGAACGTGTTGTGTTCTTCTTCAAGCCTCTGTCATCCTCTTCGTGTCTGTCAGTGAATCAAAGCCCAAGTAAGCAACCCAAGCTTGAATTTGTGATTTTCATCTCTAGGTTTGAGTTGATTTTAGAATTGTGGACGGGGAAAAACGATATATTATGGTTTATATGTATAAACTTAGTGAATTAAACAAAGGACTGCAATGGGGTGGTTCAAGGGAAGCTTAAATGCGTTTTTTCGTGGTTGTGGGCGATTTTCGTACTGCACGAACCAGTACCGACGATCGACGAAATGAGGTCTTCAATCGAGAATGACAAAAAGTTTTTGCCATTTTAGTAATCGTCGTCAATCGGGAGGAAAATCCCGGCGATCGATGGGAATGCCCATTTAGCCGATCGGTTGGCCAAACTCGTCGGACGACAAATGACATATTAGTCCATGGTTCCAAAATCGTCGATCACCGGAACAAACCTGGCGATCGACAAATGACCTATTATTCCATGTCCCCTACCTCGTCGATCGTCGGCCCAAAACCGTTGATCTCTAGATGACATATTATTGCATGTTCCCAACCCTATTGATCGTCGGACCACATTCGTCGATCGACTGTTTGCATATTTCTACATGACCCTGCTTATTTAATAATATGTCTCTATGATTTATTACTTAGGTTTATAATATTGTAATTGTTACAAGAATGAGTGAAGTTGTAATCCTTTTATTTACGGTGGAGAAGATACGCTAGAGGATGAGAATTATATGAGATATCAACAAACAATAAACTTTTTAGTCTTGTTGTTGATGATAGTGTCAATGCAACATTGAACACATTAAAAGACCTCTTGTATTCTAGGATCGAAGTGAAGGAAAATGATACAAAATTTAAATTTAGTTACATACCTTGTATGCCCAATTTTAGAGGAGTTATCTCACCAAATGATATTGTAGATGATATGGATGTTTGGGCTTTAGTATTGGAAAATAGGAACCTAGTTTCTAGAACCGTTTTATGTGTAGATATGATGAACAAAGATACCAGTGGTGCGGAAGCTGAACCGATTGAAGCTGAACCGGTGGTTCACGATAATATGGTGGTAGCTGAACCGGTAATAGCTGAACTGAATGTAGTTAAACCGAGATGAACTTGTTGCAATTGAGTCAGTTGTAGATGAACCTCTCCGTGGATCATGCCACGAGAGGAACCAACCGCCCTTACCACTTGTCGTCGACTGCTTCTACATTAGATCGCGTCCTCCCACCCTAGGGACCAACAAGCCATGTCGGAACCCCTGCTCCTACCACACTAACGGAGAGGCGATGCGAAGGAAGAAGATGACCCCATCCTCCACTGGACACGATGCTATTGTGAACACGATGACTCGAGTAACTATTAGGGCACAACCGTTGACCTCGACCACGCCCCACCCTTATCGCAGACCCTCTGGTACCGATTTCTTCCCTAGGCGCAACCGAGAAATCATGCAACCTGGCGGATGTTGGGAGGAGGAACCTGAACCACGATCACATCCCGCCCTGGACTACTGGTCCAGATCAAGCGAACCTTCCCAGTGGAGGCTGATCCATCAACACGAACATGTCTTTTTTGAACCGATCAATACAAGACCGGACGGACAAAGCCCCAACCGCTCACCGCGGGTAACATAAATGATTTTGCGGATCCGAGTTGTGGTGGACACCTGCCCTTACATGGATCATACAGGTGATGAAGGCAACCAACTTCGAGACACCTGGAGGAATGAGGATCGCCGAACTGAGCATATCCTCGCGGATACACCTAGGGTACGAAGAGAGGAGCCCCGCTGGTATCCCTTCCCTACCCACCGGTTGGAGGAACCCCGCTAGTACTTCTCCTCTCCAAGGACGGAAGGACTCGATACCCCTACCCATGGCAGTCTGGATTTCACGGACACCGCCGAGGAAAATGGTCCTGATGGGAAAGTAGAGAGGCACGATGAGATATCTCGCGGGTCGCCATGAGTCACCCAAGGTACCCCAGAGTGACTATGAGGAGTAACACCCTAACCTCTGTGAATCAGATTCCTTCTGATTCTCAACCACCTCTTTTTCATGGCATACTCTTTGACTGCTATGACATAGTTTGAAGTTGATCTCAACATCCAATATACTGTTTGAGATGATGATCATATGGAGTCATAAGTTGACTTAAATTTGGTGAAAACACAAAAGTATGGTCGGGTAAGGGTTGAAGAGATAGCACATCACCATAGAAAACGGAAAGAGTGAGAGAGAAAATGGTGAATTGCGTGAGCTCAAAGGGGCTTCCTTTTGCGATGTAGAAAACCATCATGGAAGGGCAGCATTGAATGTCATTTTCGAAACTCTTTTTCTCGGGTTGGGGTTGGCCTATGAATTATGAAATTAAATATAATAAACTATTACTATTCCAAAATGTTACAATTACAAGGGAAAGGAGGAGTGAGTGGGGTGGGGGGCCCTACAGGCTGTTCTCGGGTCGGCGTCCAAGCTAACGGTCGGAAATGGAAAATGGAAAACAAAAGGAAGAAGGAATGAAAATGTGATGGAGAGGTTAGGTGTTGCGCACAAGGAAACTTGCATTACGGTCCATCTATTATCTCTCTATGTATAATGTATGGCAGCTTTTTCTCTTATAACTTGTACATTCCTTGTGGTTTCTTCATTCTCAAGTAGCCTCAGATCCAACTCTGTAATTGCTTAGCTTCGAGTCTACCCACACCAAGCTATACATGCTCATACCCCTCTTCCTACACGAAACATGCACTTCTATAAATACTTAAGTATTTGGTTGATGTCCAACATAGTTCTTGGCGAGCCTAACATAATCTGACCTAAGTCTAACTATATGTGGCTATCATATTTTAATCCGACAAATACTTATATACTTATGTCAGACCTTACATGATTACAATATTTTAGTTTCATAATCTTTAACTTCATGCTTATAACAACATATTAGCACGTACACTATTCTGCATTGGATGTTTTTTTTCTATCAACAAAGCAAAATTATTCTGCATTGGATGTTGATACGACGAAACGAAATATAACAACACAATCGGGTTCAAATTATGAATAAATAGTTTTTGCACTTTTGCAAACCAACATGTGAGTTCCAGAATGAATTTGTAAACCAAAAACAATGAAAATCAGGCTGATACGCATAACATTATTGTTCTCAGACATATCTAGAGCTATAGACATCTGAACGTTCCTATTCTTTTTGCAGATGAAACATCTATTAGTCGGTCACAACTATTTTGTTTTTCTCGAAACCAAATTAGGATGGGATCTAAGATCACCAATCCTGTTAACCGACCAGCGATAGAACTCTTGAAATAGTAAATAAGAAATGAACCCATTTCAAAAATTTCTAAATCCTTGAGAACGTATTTGGAACTTCTATTTTTCATTATAAATGCTATCCGTGGGGTTGCCCTTAAAAACTTCTATCCAAAGTTAACTTTGAAATTAAATTAACCAAGCTCTTTCCCATAGCTTCTAATCCATGTAACGTAAGAACATGGATAATTGGAAATTGCTATTTTATACCCTTGAAAAGGATAGAAAGACTGTTGCTTTAAACTCGATAGACAGACATCCAAAGTAACTCTTATATTTAGCTAATTTTATTTGGACAAACTAGACATGGCAATGGTTAAAAATTGATTTTTGCATTTCGTAACGATGGAAAAAAAGTTTATTATAATTAAAAACATTCAAGAAAGATCTAATTGTAACCATATTGTTTAGACGAAGAAAGATCGTTCTTTTATTTAGTTTAGGGTTAAATGTCTTATGGTATCATTTTGTTTTATTTACAAACCTTAAAACCCCACATATTTGAAAATGTCCAATTTGATACCTTTTCGTTTAGTCTACCAATCTTTTTTGTTCGGAGTTAGTAAACTAACGTTAATTCCATTCTGTTAGTCATGTGATACAATGAGCCAATTAAATTGAATGTGAAATGATGATTTTGTCCTCCTGAATTTAAACCTTATGAATTTTGTAAGGGAAATTACTATCACTCATTAAGTGATTTGTATCACGTTATCTTTTGTTTTTTATCACATCAGTACATGTGTTTTGTCATCCCATCTCATGTTTTTTTTCTCATCGATGTACATATGTTTTATCACATCATTAAGTGATTTTTATTATCTCAGTACATGTTTTTTTATCACCACCCATTGCATGATTTTATCACTTCATCATATATATTTTTTATCAACATTGTATACTAGTTTTGTCACCCCGATTTGAAACATTTATCTGTAAAGATATATCAACACTGAACACTGGTTTTATCACCGGTATAGTTTTTTTTCGTGCTTCAAAATATATTCATCACTAGTCTTGATAGATAACCCTTGAAAAAAATAAAAATATTGGCGCAAGAACGAAGCTAATCGGAATTCAAACAAAACGAATTAGTCCACATGGCGCGTTGCTATTACATTTATGCTCTTCCTTGAGTGAGTGAAGATGAGTTGTATGGTGTTTTGGGGTGTTTTTGAGGGCGATGATGTGACATCACAGTAAGTGTTAGATCTTAAGTATGTCTGATTTGGATGAATTTTCATACTTTTTAGGATAATAGTGGTTTTCAATAGATTTTGCCTTGGGTCCAATAACTACTGGCTACTAGTGCAGCGAGGGAGGTCACATGACCGGGGATTGCGGACAAGGCGAGGGTGGTGGTGGATGCTGCTCGTGGGGAAAGGAGGACTGTAAGAACCGTCTTCGGTTTAAAGTC
>JAYMTN010001064.1:0-13830 GCA_036897425.1 Erodium trifolium | reverse complement strand
TCGACGTTGTCTGGGTTGCGAGGGGCCATCGGAAGCCATGGATCCGGAGAAAATGGGACTAGAAGGAATTCCATATCCAGTAGAGACGATACGGGAGAGTGGGTTGTGCTCGGGGTGATGTTGTCCGGTGCAGATAATAGAGGTGAGTTCATGGAGCGTAGGGGCGAGTTTAGTGGAAAAAAATGAAAGTTTTTCTTAACCCTAATATCAGTCCCTCGTACTCTTATTGGTTTGTATTGTTTTTTACTTACATTAATTTCTTACCGACCTCTAACTTTCACAGCTCTAAATTATTTTATCAGCCTCTATCATGTCTTACCACCTTAAATTAAATAATTGAATAACTAGACAAATGAGAATTGGAAGATTAAAAAACATATTTAGAAAAGTAGAAAATGAGTTAGAGAGGGCCCACCGAGGGAGATAAAAGTGGGCGTGCCATGACGCAAATGTCAACACGTGTCGAGACCCTTGCATGCAAGAATTTTTTAACCTGCCTGCTTCACCCAGCCAGCTTTCACGCTTGCTATGGTTTGCTCGATACCTTTCTCTATTTATTTCTCATATATAGCCTTTTTTTTAGATTTTACAAAATAATAAAATATTAATAAGTCATTGCAAATTATGTGTTAAGTGAGACAAATAGCCATAATTCATTTTCACAAGTTTTGTGTGAATGTTACAAAATTTAAATTTGAATTAAAAATATATTAATTTTTAAATATATTTTAAAAACCAGGTATCATTTATTTATTTTAATATAAATATTTAACGAATATAAATATAATAGAACTAAAACATTTGGTGGGTCATGAATTATGAACAAAACACATCAAAGACTACACACATATTGTTTATAGGATTGAGAATTGGGCCTTAATGGGCCTCGTAGTATTGGGCTTGTAGTTCTACTAATGAGCTTGGGTATTTTGCCTTGATCCATATCTTGTGTGCAAAAACACAGATCAATAGTTCCTAGTGCTTTTCAAGCCCAAACACGACAGTCTAAAGTACAGAGACGAAGAGAGAAGCTTGATCTCAAAGACAACATCGACATTCCAAACCCTCGTCTTCATCTCTTCTCTTCCAGAGATTTCGATCATCGGACTGTGAAACCATGGGGCAGGGAACTCCCGGTGGTATGGGCCGTCAAGGAATGCCCGGCGATCGGAAGCCGGATGGTGGCGACAAGAAGGAGAAGAAGTTCGAGCCGCCGCCGGCGCCTTCCCGTGTGGGCCGGAAGCAGAGGAAGCAGAAGGGTCCCGAGGCGGCGGCTCGGCTGCCGACGGTGACGCCGCACAGCAAGTGCAAGCTGAGGCTGCTGAAGCTGGAGAGAATCAAGGACTATCTCCTCATGGAGGAAGAGTTCGTGGCCAATCAGGAGAGGCTCAAGCCTCAGGAAGAGAAGGCCGAGGAGGATAGATCCAAGGTCGATGACTTGAGAGGCACGCCGATGAGCGTCGGGAACTTGGAGGAGCTCATCGATGAGAACCACGCCATCGTTTCGTCGTCGGTTGGGCCGGAGTATTATGTGGGTATCTTGTCCTTTGTCGATAAGGATCAGCTGGAACCTGGATGCGCAATTCTGATGCACAATAAGGTACGGGATTATTAGGGTTTTGTTAATTTGTGTATGCAAAGTTCAATTTATTGGGTTTTAGTATACTGGGCCATTTTATGTTATAGATGAAGGAATTTTTCTTAATTTGGTTGAGAAATGATGTTTAGTGTTGGAAATTGCTTTTAGAATTGTGGGGTTGTTGGTGAATTTTTGGATAGTGGCATGGTAGGAACAGAGGGAAGGTCCATCAAAATGTTTTATATATTGTTATCTGATGAACAATTTGGAAATTTGCAAGCTCTAGAAATTTTAGAATTTGAGTTCTGAAGTTAATGACTATTGTTATTATATAAATGTGTTTGGAATTTAGTTTTTGAATGCCATTTTCTGTAGAATTATGAGCTTGTATTTTCATATGTAGATTCTGGTTATAGATAAGTAATCTAGACCATTTTAGGTTACCGGTGAAGGAATTTTTATTAATTTGGTTGATAAATGACATTTAGTGTGGGGAAATGCTTTTAGAACTGTGGTTTTGTTGGTGAATTTGAGATGGTATTATATGTTTGGATGGTGGCATGGTAGGAACAAAGGGAAGGTCCGTTAAAAGGTTTTATATATTGTTATGTGATGAACAATATGGAACTTTGCAAGCTCTAGAAAATTTAGAATTTGAGTTCCGAATTTCGTGGATTATTGTTGTTGTATAAATGTGTTTCGGAATTTAGTTTTTGAATGCCATTTACTGTAGAATTATGAGCTTGTTTTTTCCTATGTAGATTCTAGTTATAGATGAAGGAATTTTTCTATATTCGTTTTAGAATTGATGTTTAGTGTGGGGAATTGCTTTTAGAACTGTGGGTTTGTTGGTGAATTTGAGATGCTATTATCTGTTTGGATGGTGGCGTGGTCGAAACAAAGGAAATCCTACTCTAGCCTAGTCTAACCTAACCTCTACACTCCATCCTCACCTACTCCCAAGCAGATATACCCACTGAGGTTCAAACCTCTGACCTCAAGGAGATGAGAGAGCTCTCTGACCACACGGCCAACCAAAGTGGGCAACTATGTTAGGTCTCATGTTCCACATATCGCGTAAACACTACAAGGCATCATGCGGTTGGCTGTATTTTTCCATATCCTTGCTGATTTTTGAAAGGTTCTTAGGTTGCTTGTGTTGCTTTGTCAGGTTCTCTCTGTTGTTGGGCTTCTTCAAGATGAAGTCGATCCCATGGTATCAGTGATGAAGGTTGAGAAGGCTCCACTTGAATCATATGCTGACATTGGTGGTTTAGACGCCCAGATACAAGAAATTAAGGAAGCAGTTGAGCTCCCTCTAACACATCCTGAGCTATATGAAGACATTGGTATCAAGCCTCCTAAGGGAGTCATTTTATATGGAGAGCCTGGAACAGGGAAGACCTTGCTTGCCAAGGTTTGTTTTTGAATGTTTTCACCATTTTCCTTCTTTTATGTGTCAATATCAAAATTATAAATAGGGTATTTGCAAAAAAGTACCCTGAGTATTCACTTTTTTTTTTTGCAATTTATAGCCCTCTTTGAACATTGCGAAAAAAAAGTACCCTGAACATGTTGCTAAAAGTTGCAAAAAGTGAATACCTTTGGGTACTTTCTTGCAATTATCCCAAAATTCACTGAGTGGGTCTTCATGTTTGAATGGTTATGGCTGGTTGAAAATTGTGATGAGTTTGTGTTCTTGCAGGCGGTAGCTAATTCCACCTCAGCAACTTTCTTGCGAGTTGTTGGTAGTGAGTTAATTCAAAAGTACTTAGGAGATGGTCCAAAGCTTGTTCGTGAGCTTTTCAGAGTTGCTGATGATCTCTCACCTTCAATTGTCTTCATCGATGAAATCGATGCAGTTGGTACAAAGAGGTGAGTGACCGATCATTAGTATCAGCAGCGATTACTGATTAGCAGTACTATCTAATACTGATTAACCATGTCGTGCAGGTATGATGCTCACTCAGGTGGTGAGCGTGAAATACAAAGAACCATGTTGGAATTGCTAAACCAACTAGACGGTTTTGACTCCAGAGGAGATGTCAAAGTGATTCTTGCAACCAACAGAATCGAAAGTCTTGACCCAGCTTTGCTTCGACCTGGTCGAATAGATCGAAAAATCGAATTCCCTCTTCCTGATATCAAAACAAGGCGCCGCATTTTCCAGGTAGGATTGACGTGATTCCACATTGTGTTTTCTTTTTAATTCTTCGATATTGGGTTGATAATACTGAATGATCTCTATGGATGAAGATACACACATCTAGGATGACATTGGCTGATGATGTCAACCTCGAAGAGTTTGTGATGACTAAGGATGAGTTCTCTGGAGCCGATATCAAGGCCATATGCACAGAAGCCGGTTTGCTCGCTCTAAGAGAACGAAGAATGAAGGTGAATTTGTCATGTTCTGGACATAGATTAACGGTTATCGTCTTCATATGTGAAACAAAGTCATGAAACTGATCTTTGCTGGTTTTGGTTTGTTTTAGGTGACACATGCAGACTTCAAGAAGGCGAAAGAGAAAGTGATGTACAAGAAGAAAGAAGGCGTGCCGGAGGGACTTTACATGTGAGGATCTGATAGGCTTGGATTTGAAGTTCTGGCCAGTTTCGAGTTGTATGATTTTGATAACTGAAGTACACTCCCACTTGACATATCATAGGATTGGTTGTAATGTCAATTGTGTTCATGAGTGTTCTTTTCATATGGTAAATAGAGATTTCAAGTGTTATGGTTTATGCATCAATGAGTTTCATGTGGTAAATGTTTCAGAATAGTCTGTAAATCAGAAAAAAGTACAAGCTTTTTACAAGTTGTACCCCTTTGTGGTAATTGTAACTTATATACCTCATTTTCACGTCCTAACTGTCTTTCACCTTTCGTTCCACTTTCTAATGGTAATTTTTCAATTATTTATAGAAAATGAAGAAACCATTCGAACATCACGGATCCGTTAGTTTGATATGCAAAAAGTCTAAAATGTTCTCACTGTCTTTCACCTTTCATTCCACTTTCTAATGGTAATTTTTCAATTATTTATAGAAAATGAAGAAATCATTCCAACTTCACGGATCCGTTAGTTTGAGATACAAAAGTCTGAAATGGGGTCTGGAAAATAAAATTAGTCACATGATCAATTTGTTAAAAATCTGTTAGTTCAGACGGATTTCTTTATTTTCTAGAAAATTTTGATAAGTTATCCTTTGGAAGTGGAACGAAAGATAGAGAAAAGTTAGGTCGCGAAATTGGAACAGTATAGGATCAAGTTCCAGGGTTATTCCTTATATTAACTACAAGCTTCTAATAACCAAAGTCTAAATTGTCTTGTTTGGAAAATAAAATTAGTCATATGCAATTCACATGATCAATGTGTTAAAAATATGTTAGTTCAGGTGGATTTTTTTATTTTCTGAAATTTTTGATAAGTTATTCTTTGGAAGTGGAACGAAAGACAGAGGAAAGTTAGGTCCCAAAATTGGGATAGGATAGAGTCAAGTTCCAGGGTTATCCCTTAAATTAACTACAAACTTCTAACAATCATTAGATGACATAAAATAGATAGATCATAATTTTAAAAAAAATCACCAATGACACAGATTAAAATGGGAAGTAGTATTCGATAAAAGATCAATAAATTAAAAACTGACTCGTCGTGATATTTGTTCACGTACATACCCATGATTGAATTGATGTCCTAAAATTTAATGAAGGGTCACACATATGAGATTTGACATTCCATCAAGTATGTACGTGAACCCAAAATTAAATGAGGGCGGCATATATAAGATTTGACATTTCATCAAATACGGGTGCATATATTTATTTTCACTATTAAAACCTTCTCTAAAGTTTGAGTTGTATCAAAGGCGTGCAATGGAAAGTCTTCTTATAAATCAGTTGACAAGCAATAAAAATATAATTCAACCAAAATCTTTTTTATTGAATGGAATCAAGTACCACTCATTGCTTCTATGAATACAGTTGGGGACTTTTACCCTCCCGAAACAATATTTTGAATGTATCAAGTCAAAGAAACTAAGAACTCAAGACAAAACCTAGTTCATAAAAAGGGAGGCAGATTGAATTACACAAAGACATCATGGTACTTGTATTCCTCTACTGTCCTAAGTTAAATCTCATCAAGTTTAGAAACCCATCCCGCCCATTCCTCCCATGCCACCCATTCCTCCTCCTCCCATACCGGGCGCTTCCTTCTCCTCTCTAGGGAACTCCACCACCACTGCCTCCGTTGTAGTCATCAACGACGACACGCTGTACAAGACAATGTAGTATCGTTGTTGTTAAGTATGTAAATTTTGATAAACATGATGGAAAGTACGGTTTATATCATAGTATTTACCTGGCAGCGTCAACCAAGGCTGTTCTGATAACTTTGAGTGGATCGATGATTCCTGCTGTTACCATGTTGACATATTCACCTGGTACAGACGTTTGTTAGCCAAATTGATAAAATACGGTCCACAAACTATCACTATAATGGATGAAGTTTTGCAATTATTAGTCATTTTCTAATAGTTTGTTGGGTTATTAGCATTTTTTTTTCATCGCATGACTTACATGTGAGTGTAACATTTAAATTATCCCATAACAACTCATACTCACACTTCACTCTTCCAATTTCAGTCTGATTCCGTTATTGAAATACTCCACGGAATCATGTTGAAATTGGATGAGTAAAAGATGGGAATGTGTTTGTGGGCAGTTCATGAGAGTAGTTATCTGCAATTAAGCCTTGGTTGCTAGTCCTACTATTGAGAGAATGATATGATTACCTTTAGCTGCGTCATATCCAAGGTCAGTATCCTCCTGCTCCAACAACTTGCCCACAATTACTGCACCCTCGACTCCAGCATTGGAAGCAATGGTGTGCACAGGCATCTGCAGATCATTTTTAAGTTGGTAGTGCAAAGAAAAATCAGATATGATGTGCATTTTCAAACACAAAAATGGATAGTTCAAGATCTTTATTTTTCAGGTGTCTTCTTAAATAAAAACTAGAGATAGCCGTTTTGTTGCACTTCGTGTAACTTCAGTTAAAAAAATGACTATTTTCCCCTTGAAATTTAAAATATAGAAACAATTAAATAAAAACAAAAACGAAATCACTGTTTGTAAAAAAATTACAGTAAAACAGAAAGGCAAGTTCAGGGCACTTTTTTTAAACTACCAAAGAAGAGGGCTACAAATTGGAAAAAGTGAGTAAACACAAGCAAGTTCAGTACAAATTGGAGACAAAGGCATACCTTAAGGGCATTTTGAATAATCTGAACACCGATCTTCTGATCAAAGTTCGCAGTTTGCAACTTATCTAAGTTCTTGGAGGCATAGAGAAGTGCAACACCACCGCCTATAAACACAATGCTTTGAAGTTATAACATTTAACTACTCATATATTCGATTATATTGATGAGAGATCGGGACATGTGATTTACCCGGTACAATGCCTTCCTCTACAGCGGCCTTTGTAGCATTCAAGGCATCGGTAACTCTATCTTTCTTCTCACCAACTTCTGCTTCGCTAGCTCCTCCAATCTGCAGAACAAACAGGCATCAATCAGGATAGTGTTGAAGAGGCAACACTTGATACCACCCGTTAATGCAAATATATACCTTTAGAACGGCGATACCACCAGAAAGCTTGGCTAATCTTTCTTGGAGCTTCTCCTTGTCATAGTCAGATGTGCTGGCATCGATCATTGACCTCAGCTGTTACAGAACAGAATTGCAAGTCAGTATCATGGTCAACAATAAGCACAATCTTCAACTCAGGGATATTTTTTGCAATTATTATCCCTTAACAATAAGCACAATCTTGAACTCTAAGAATCAGGTTTAGGTACAACAATGGAGAGATCCAAACCTGTTCACATCGTTCTTCGAGGGATTTCTTGTCACCGGCACCATCAAGAACAACTGTGTCATCCTTTGATACAGTGATCTACAATATCAAGACCAAGATGGTCAGCTACCACGTCTGGTTGGGTATCATATGAGAATTCTAGATGTTACTACAATAAAGATAAACACACCTTTTTGCATGATCCGAGCTGTTCAACTCCAATACTTTCAAGGTTATGACCTAGCTCTTCAGTGATTACCTGCAAAGAATAACGTTTAGAGAATTGTGATAAATTTAAGAGCCATAAATTGAAGGGATAATATCACTGAACTTGTCACATTTCTCACTTAACACTTACATCTGTACTAATAAAGTTAATAGTGGAAAATCAAGACACTTACAGGTGTATTTTTGTCATCTATTAACAGAAAAATTGAAAATTGGGTGTAGTTGGATGAGAAAATTTAAAAGTCCGTATAGTAAAGTGAGAAAGGTGACAAGTTTAGTGTACTTTTGTGAGATTATCCCTAAATTGAGATATAAACAAATTAAGCACATTTACCTCGGCTCCAGTAAGAATGGCAAGGTCTTGTAAACTGGACTTCCTGTTTTCTCCGAATCCAGGGGCTTTGACCGCACAAACCTTAATGCAAAATATAACCATCATCAGTTCAATCAATCACATATTTTGACATTTAAAAAGAACCCAGAAGAATCCAGGTCTTGAAAATATATAAATTACCTTGATTCCAGCACGGAGCTTGTTGATGATTAGAGCTGCTAGTGCTTCACTTTCCACATCCTCAGCAACAATGAGCAACGATCTTTGATGCTGAGAAAACAAAACAAAAAATGATCAACCGAAACAATATGCAAGCTTTGATTCTTTCTTCAAAGAAACTCTTACCTTCAAAGCCAACTCCAATACTTTCACAATTGACTGCAAGTTTGAGATCTTCTTCTCATGGATTAAGACTAGTGGATCTTCCAATTCCTGGAAATAAAAATCTCAAGTCCTCAATACCCACTATAAACTGATGTTATTAAAATGGTGACATGAAAAAGAACATAGATATTATGGATTAGTGATCAATGAAAGATTTGCTTACACATTTTTGGTTTTTCTGATTGGTAATGAAATAGGGGGATATATAGCCCCTGTCCAGCTTCATTCCTTCAACGATCTCCAATTCATTATACAGTGTATTCCCATCCTGGAAGAGTTGGACAAAATAAATTAACATGTAACAAGTACGTGCCAAATGGAGATATGATGCATGTATCAACTTTTGGGGATAACTGCAAAAAAATAAGTACCCTGAGGTATTCACTTTTTGCAACTTATACCCCCATATTTTGATAATTGCAAAAATAAATCCCTCAGGTATTTTAGGCAATTATCCTACAAAAATTATGAAAAAATGACCTATAAATCTAGTAAATTAAGAAAGAGTTAAAGCAAACATCTTTCCACACCTAAAGATATTAGAAGCATAAGTGGAAAACAATTATTCAAGCAGCAACTTACAGCAATCGTAATAACTCCCTCTTTGCCAACTTTCTCCATAGCCTTGGCTATTAGCTCACCTATCTCCCGTTCTCCATTTGCTGATATGGTTCCAACCTTTATAAGAATATCAAATCAGTAAGCATTATGGGTCAAATATATCATGAGCAAGCATCGATGTCTCTCGATTCCCAAATCATCTTATCAAAGCATAACTCAGATAGTCAAACCTGAGCTATTTCCTCAGACGTGCTAATCATGCGAGCCTTGCTCTTCAAGTTCTCAACAACAGAATCAACCGCCATTGAAATGCCCCGCCTTAAATCCATGGCATTCATACCAGCAGCCACTGACTTACACCCCTCGGTGAAGATTGCACGAGTAAGGACAGTAGCACAAGTTGTACCTGTGAATTTGTATGAAAATGAATAATGAGTAACATAAAAGAGGCAACTTCATTAACACACCCATGACCCACTTTAATCAGTAAAGCTGTAAAGGACAATGTGTATCAATAACAATCACATGTCGATATCATCAAACAACTCATAAATTGGGCTTTATGCCGGCCCTGAACATGTTTTTTTGCGTAAAACGCTTCTTTTGAGAGAGTTTTTGATGATAGCGAAATGTGGCAGTGTGTTATGGGTACACAGTGCATGAAATATTTCGATATCAATAACAATGCGTATCAATAACAATCACATTTCGATATCATCAAACAACTCATAAATTGGACTTTATGCCGGCCCTGAACAGGTTTTTTGTGTAAAACGCTTCTTTTGAGAGAGTTTTTGATGATTGCGAAATGTGGCAGTGTGTTATGGGTACACAGTGCATGAAATATTTGCTAGAAACTATACAACTCTTACCATCGCCTGCAACATCATTTGTAGCATTTGCAACCTGCTTTACGAGGCTAGCACCCACATTCATGACTTTGTCTTTAAACTCAATGCTCTTTGCAACAGTGACACCATCTTTGGTCACTTTAGGGGGTCCATAGCTTTGTTCCAAGACAACCGTGCGTCCCTAGAAAATCATGAAGTCATAGCCGACATCAGTCACTCAAATATCTATGAACTACTCATTATCTGGAATAATTTATGATTCAAGGAACAAAAAACATAGTAGTAAGGGATAATTGCGGGAAAAAAGTACCCGAGGTATTCATTTCTTGTTACTTGTACCAAGATCATTTGATAATTGCAAGATAATAAGTAACCTGAACTGAAATTGTCTTTTTGTTACGATTTGTATCAAAATACAGATTTTATCCTTACAATTAAGATTTTTAAAAATAATATGTAAAAAACAATAAAAAAATCCAATTTCCTGTATCCCTTAATTTTCCCCCTCTTTATACCATAAGGGATAGGAAAGGATTTTTTGTTCTTCAGTTATTATTTTTTTTTTTTTTAATTTCCAAAGGTGAAATCATCATTTTGAAACAAAATTATAAAAATTGCAACAAAAGAGGGATTCAAATTGCAAAAAGTGAATACGTGAGGGCGGTTTTTAGCAAGTATCCTTAATAATGATTCACTAACACAATCAGTTTAACTATCATAGGGAATGCCATCAAAGCTTAATTAGTAACACCAACCACAGGATTCAAGGAACAATAAACATATAGAAATAAATAATAATTCAGTAAAGTCAAAACTTGATTAATTAGACCAATCAGAAGTCAAAAGGTGTGATCAAATTACTCACTTTCGGCCCCATTGTCACTTTAACCGCATCAGCTAGATCCTCAACACCCTTGAGCATCATAGCACGAGCCTCCACACCGAATCTAATGTCCTTGGCGGCATAATTCCTGCTCCAACTCAATCTGCTACCAGCCTAAATCCATCCAAAAACCACAATTTGCATCAAAACAATGAAATTGAACTAAATTAACTGAAAAAAAAAACCCAGAATCACAGGCATAAGAAGAATGCCAGACCTGTCTAGTAACGTTCCTAGCCAAACTGCAAAACAGAGATAAAACAAAAACAAATTGAATTGAATGGAATTAGACCCAGATCAAAAAGCAACAAAAACAAGCGATCCATAGCTGTTTTGCAGAGACAGATAGAGAAGCTTACTGGGCTTTAGAGGCGAGGCCAGTGGCGAAGCGATGCATGGTCGTTGAGTAGAACTTACAGAACTTGTCGTCGTCTAGATGGAGATGGAGATTGGAGAAGAGCTGTGTTCAGAGGGAGAATAAATAAAAAGGTTTATGGCGTGGAGAAGGATCTAGAAGAAAGGGTTTAGGGTTTTGTACTGTGAGCCTAGGACTCTAGGAGAGAGACGAGTCCGAACATTTTGGGCCTTGGATTACTGGGCTTTCGGTTTCTTATTTGGGCTATTGTTTAGTGGACTGGGCCTCCTGGTGGCACTGTACAATCGTATATTTTTTAAACTATTTAATTTTTTTAATTTGAAGATGTGTACTCACATTTCTTGTGATTATGATAAAAAGTGAATAGCTTGTCATGGTGGTAAGAACCTTTGACGGATTGGAAACTCCATCGAAAATGGATTCTGATGATAGCGTCAAGTCTGGAAGAGAAACGGATTCGATGTTTGGGCTTTGTTACCGTGTATAAGATATACACACGTGACACGTTATGATCCGATAATCAACCTTCGGTCACAACATCCTGAACAGTTGTATCCTTAGTCTTTTTAACCTAAACTTTGCATCGCGTACTTTCTCCTCCTTCTTCTTCTTTCTACCGCAACTCTTCTCCCCGTTGTTGGAGGTACATCTCTTTTCTTTGTTATCGACGTTCACCTTAGGTTTTATCGCTGACATACCATCTTCTTTTGTCACGCCTCTTCTTCTTGTCCTTGACGTTTGGCTTCCATCCATGGAAATCGATCCTAGTCCACCTCTGTATGCTTAGTCTCTATTATCTTTACCGGTCGGAAACGGAGATTGATCGACTATATACCGGCGAAATTTGTATCTTTAAGTGACTTCAATGTCGGGATCGACGTTTGAAATCTCATTAATGTCAATTAACCGATCGCAAAACACATCATCTTTCATGATATTTTCTTTTTACGATTATCCGTTTCCATTTAGGAATGATGATTAGATGATTTTCATTTTACGATGGGGACAAATTGACAGTTTTGCCCTCGAGGAGAAAATGGTAATAACAATTCAGTGGCAGAAAAAAATGGGGGTATAATGGAAAGTTAGTTTTGGTTGGGAAGGTTCCACAGTCCGTTAATGGCGCGCCATTTGCTAAACAAACGAAGCCAAGTCTGAGTACACACCCAAAACTGTTACACACACCGACCCTCTCTACTGCTCGAGCAAGGAGAGAGAGAGCGAGAGAGACGATTCAGAGCTTCTAGAGAGAGAGAGAGAGAGAGAAGCGAGTTCCGATCTCTTTATCTGATCGGCAAGATAGGGGAATTGAGCGAGACCGGATCGACGGAAGCGATGGCGAGAGGAGCTCTCGCGTTTCTCCTATGGATCTCCATCTGCCTCCCGTTCTTCATCCCCGCCGTCTCCTTCTACCTCCCCGGCGTCGCTCCCGAGGATTTCCGTAAAGTATTCCTCATTTTCTCTCCATCGCCGTATATATCTGTAATGTATGTATCTGTTCTGTGTCTTCGATCGCAAATTGATCGGTTTGGTTTTGATTTTTCTGGTGATTTTGGTCCTGATAGGATGAATTGTCTCGATCTCCATCGGGATTGGGATGAAATGCGGGGTTCGGATCACGATTTGTTGCTGTTCTGTTCATGAAAAATTGATTTCGTCAGGAAATGTCACAATGCATGTGAATTTGTTCATGATTTGATAAAGTGTTATTTGCGAAAAACTACATTATGTATTGTCCACGTGCAAAAAACTACATTATGTATTGTCTGCGTCCCTAATGTTAACGGAATATTCCAAATTTTGTAAGTAAATGACCGTGGTCAAAAGGTAGTGTGGTTTAAAAGCTGGACAATACATACTATAGTTTTCCGCAAGTGGACGATACATAATGTAGTTTTTAGCAATTAACCCTTTGATAAACATATAGGATGTCAAGAGTGAGTGGTTCTTCGATCACGTGGAGAGGCACATTGTCTTTTAATATGCACAAGTGAGAAAGAGTATTAGAGTGTCACATCGAACTTGAATTTTTAAATTGGTCTAGATTTAACATGATGTTAAAGATGGGTGGTTCTTCGATCACGTGGAAAGTCACACTGTCCTTTCAATCTGCACCTGAGAAGGAGTATTAGAGTGTCACATTGAACTTGGATTTTTAGGTGGGTCTAGATTTAACACGATGTCAAAGCTGAGTGGTTCTTTGACTAGGGGAAGAGTCACATTGTCCTTTCAATGTGCACCTGTGAAGGAGTACTATAGTGTCACATCGAGCTTGAATTTTTAGGTTGTCTAAATTTAACATGATGTCAAAGTTGGGTGGTTCTTCGACCACGTGGAAGGTAACATTGTCCTTTCAATATGCACCTGAGAAAGATTATTAGAGTGTCACATACATCACTTGATAAGCATTTGGGTGTCTAACCTCATTCTACTTATATAGCTTGAGATTTTCGGTTGGTAGGTTTCAATGGAGTTTTTTTAGCTATTCTCCCCACCTGTTCGTAATTGTAAACTATCTTCCTCTATATGGGATCAATATTTGTCATAATTTAGATTTACTAGTGTAGCTTCTGGACAATTTTGAAGAAAAATGCCTTCCCATGAATCCAAGTAATGTTTAGATAATCTGTGTTCCTTTATTATGGGATCAATATCAAGATGATTTATCTCTGTTTGTGAAAAGCAGGGGGATGAATTGATGGTGAAAGTTAACAAACTCAGCTCTACAAAAACCCAGCTTCCTTACTCCTACTATTCCATCCCCTAT
>JAYMTN010001063.1:0-13830 GCA_036897425.1 Erodium trifolium | reverse complement strand
CGCGTTGGGGGGGGAAAGCAACCCAGAGCCGCCGCAGAGGATCTCTCCGCCCCGGAGTCGCGATCGGAGACAGCAGCGACAGCAGGGGCGGCGGCGGCCTCGAAAGCAACAGAGATGGCGGCTTCAGAGACAGAAACCACCAGAGTTGCAGAGGAGGGACGCGTAGGCGGCGGCTGGAGGAGGCCAACTTCTCGGTGACTAGCGGTGCCTCGATTGGAGCCCTAGGAGAGAAGACTTTAACAAAAACCACAGAGAGGACGCAAGGGAGAGAAAGCATAAACGAGAGGAAGACAACCATGGCATAGGCCATAAAAAGATCCATGATCATAACCATGGTCTTTAGATGATGCGGCAGAGGCTTTCTCCAAACCCTAGCAGAGTTGCGCTTTACCAAATCCTTTTTTGGGTTGTGTTTAGATTTTTAAGTTAGTGATTTGATTGCATTTAATTAATTAAATGAATACAAGTTCATTTACTCAACTGAACTGAATTAATAGTGAAGAAATGCACATATATTTCATCATATATGAATGACACTTTAGATTATACAATATGAAAGTTCCATATACTCAAGTTTCTGTTTAAATTTTAATAAACATTTATAATGGAAATGAAGTAATTAATTAAACCCTTTAAAAAAATACTTAGTTAAATCTAAATATCTGTTGCTGATGGATTTAATTTTCAAGAAAAAACTTGGCAGTTTGAACTCGACTTATTGGTTCACAATAATGAAATCACTTCCTTGTTTTTGACTTCCTTCGTCCTGAAATGAACCCAGCCTACACGCCTACCTCAGAACCTCAGAATATGACTATGTAACAAACACATAAAGCTTTAAATGTAAAATAATTGAAATGAGGATTCTTTAGTCCAAGATAATACTCAACAAGAAATTCAGAGCAATAGTATAAATACCAAACATATGTCAACAGCTAAACATAGCACCTAAATTGAGAAAAGATATCTGGCTGTAGACAACTATTTAAATAAAATCCATTGAATTCAACTGGCATTAAAGAGACTGCATGAGTGCTTCCTTTGTCAAATCTGAAACTCACATTCCAGTGAAAGCCTTCTTGCCACCACCACCCGAGGATCCAGCAGGAACGACCTTCAACACATTGAACCTAACTGTCTTGGACAAAGGCCTGAAGGCAACAAAAAGAGCATGAATGGAATCCTCCATATCCTGTCAGAGAAATCTAAGCATGAAATTTACAGAAAACCGATATGTGCAGTAAGCTGACCTGCATTGCCCAATAATAACATGGTCTCCTTCCTTCACACGGAAGCAGGGGGAGATGTGTGCAGGAATGTTTGAATGCCTCTTCTCATACCTAGTAAAGAAAGAACATAGAGTTGACTAAGAAGACTACTTTATTGCCTCGGGATAAAAATATACAAATAGGACATAAAAGCAAGCGAACTAAAAAAGGTCATACCTTTGATATTTCTTCACATAATGCAGATAGTTCCGTCGGACAATGATAGTCCTGACCATCTTTGCACTATGGCATGTACCAGCTATGATACGTCCCCTGATAGAAACGGTACCAGTAAAGGGACATTTCTTGTCAATATAAGTCCCTGCATAAAAGGGAAATGAATTCTTATATCAGTATATGTGTACTGAAACTAAGTAAAAGAAAAATAGAAACAACTAAAACAAGGTTTATGTTCTGGAAGATGCATGTGTTCTTGACTGGCTACCAATTATCCTTGCCTTTTCCTAGATACAGGCCTATCAGTTCAGCATTTTCTAAATAACTGGTCATCTGAAAGATTATATAAGATTTTCATGTCACAAAAAGATTGCTCATTGGTCACCCAAAGGTTCAGCCTTCTTTGGCAAAGACCTTACATAAGCTCAAAAAATCAATCATGATCAGTACTCATGACAACTCATTGACATAGATAGGCTAATTAAATCCATTATGGTGCTAACATATAAGCAGTTTGTAAGCACTGTCAAGCTTAAATTAATATAACTCTATTCTATCAAACAGGATATTCCAGTTACTAGTGTACTCTCATTCAAGCACTGAAATAGGGGAAACAACAAAGACCAGAAAATAACAACAATCTAGTCAAGCCCGAACAGGCTCGAATTATGTCTTTAACATTATCCACATCTATACACCAATCAAAATGGAACATTATATATATAAAAAAAGAGAAGTTCATAAATAACCAGTCAAAATGGTTTAAATGAATCAACTTTAGGGGTTTACAAATGCAGCCATTTGATATTTGGACAGCCAACCATGAAATGATTACTCAAGTACGACACTATTTACAATAATATATGAAATATTTCAAATAGCACCCAACATTGTCAGTAACATGTAACATGTATAGAGTGAGAAGAGAGCATCAGAAACCTTCAATGGCTTCTCTGGGAGTCTTGAATCCCAATCCAACACTCTTGTGGAAGCGGTTCCCGCCCTTTCCAGGCCTGTTCCCCTTCCCTGGTTTCTTCGAGCTGATTCATTTTCAGAACCAAAAGCAGCAGAACAATGAGTCACAAACACTGATAAACAGGCAAATCCAAAATCAATTTAAAAAACCATCAGAGAAAGTGAATGCAATACCTCAGAAACACCTTGGGCTGCTTCAGAAATGCCTTCTCAGTCTGCAAACAAAGCCAATTAGTGAGCATAGAATAGGTTATTAAAGTTGAAACAAACGAAAACTGAAGAGAAGCACAGCAATGTAGGAGAAGAATTGGGTTGAGATCTCTGATCCAAACCTGGTAATCCATGATTGGAAGCTCTGGGCGTCGAGAGCAGGTGCGGGAGGAGGCGGGTACGGAGAAGGAGAACACTGCAGCCGAGAGAGGTCAAAACCCTAGTTCGCGTAACTTCATATAAGCCATGAAAGAGATTGGACCATTCGTTCATGCGAGGTTAGGGTTCAAACATGGGCCTTTTGGGCCCTTTCAGGCCTTTAGGCGAGCCTGTGGGTTGGGTTGTATAAATGCAAGGTGTGGCCATCTTCACGCGTGGGTAAGAAAGATTCATTTGGTTTTGGGCCATATAAGACGCAACATCAAGGTCGGCCCAATTACAGAATTGGGCTAAATAAAGCATTTCAAAGCTTTCCTGATTTGGAAACCTTAAACACGTGTTAGAAATATTTAATCTACACCAGCAGCTAAAAATAACAAAAAGCAAATAAATAATCATTTCGCGCCTCAGCCGAACAGAAACGGAAACAGAAGAGAGATGGTCACAAAAAAAGAGAGCAAAAACAGTATGGTCATTTTCAAACCAAGCACATTACTTTCTCTCCTCTTCGTCTTCCTCTGCTCGCTCCTTCACTCCTCCAACGCAAGCGCTCGTCTTCATCGCCGCTCAACACTTCGCATTGCAGGTCAAAATCGAACCTTTTTCACTTTCCTGTTTCCAATTTCTGCTTCTGGTTCTGTAATGGGTTTTTGGCTTGCTGGGTCTTGCAGATAGTAGTTTTCAGAGGGGTTTTGACAGATTGGTGCCATGGGAGACGAGGAGGAACCTAGCAGACGATTCAGTGAACACGTCTCTGGTATTGGCTGCAGAGAGGACCAAGAGGAGGGACCCTTTAGAAGGGTTTCAAAAATACACCGGTGGCTGGAACATTACCAATCGCCATTACTGGGCTGTGAGTGTCTCTTCTTTATCTCTCACTTTTTTCATTTGGGTTTGTTGTTTTATGTTTCTATTTTATGAAATTTTGTAGTATCCCATTAATTTCCCAATTTAGGTTTTGTTCAATTGAAGTTTTTGTGTAATAACCTGTGTCATTTATGTTTTTGATTAAGTATTGACCTTGTAGTATTGATATTTACATGGTTGAGGTAAGGGGTTTTAGAACTGGTCACATGAAATCAGACATAAGTTGACTGCATTCAGATTTGCAAATTAGATTGCCTGCCAGGCGTAACAGTAGATCATGATTCTAAATTTTAAAATGTGGGAGATAGAGGAAAATTTGACTTGTGCTTAACAGCTTTAGAAGAGATTGTGTTTGGAACCCTTCAGATGATTATCCAACAATGGTGATGCTTTTACTTGTTCATCCTTTCTGCTATTGTATGGTGTGGGTTTTCTTTTTTCTCATATAATACTGTTAACATTCTGTCATTGTAGTCTGATTTTGTTTTAAATTTTTGGGCTCTTTTCAATTAGTGCTTTCTTGTCTCACTTGGTTTTCATTTTTCAAACAAAATCTGTCAAGTTTTTCTGATTGTAGAGTTACTTTTTTTCATTCACAGTCTGTTACGAAGGTTGGCTACTTTTTTTATCAATGAACTAATTGTTTCTTAAACTTAAAATTTGATCTGATTGCTGTTTATTATGGTTTCTACTTTTTACTTTGTATTTAGTCTTTGGTGATATGGTCACTAAATTTCAATGCAGTCTGTGGGTTTTACTGCTGCTCCATTATTCGCCATTGCTGCGGCATGGTTCGCCATCTTTGGGCTAACCTTGTTCTTCGTCTGTGTTTGTTATTGCTGTTGTCGAAGGGATCCTTATGGCTATTCTCGATTAGTCTATGCCCTCTCACTTATTTTCCTCATAATCTTCCTTATTGCTGCAATGTAACTCTCTCCCTCTCTCTATCTCTCTCACACACTCTCAAACATACACAAGACACGTACCTTTTTATCATATTAAGTTGACTGCTTACTGCATTATTATTTCAGTTTCGGGGGTTTTATCCTGTACACCGGTGAGGAGAAATTTAACACGAGTATTACAAAAACAATAGATTATGTGGTGGATCAGAGTCTTGATTCCAGTGAAAAACTTAGGAATCTTTCAGTCTATCTTCATGCAGCTAAGCATTTTGGAGTGCATTCTGTCACTTTGTCAGAAGAGATTATAAACCAAATTGATGATGTTAACGCCAAGATTAATTCAATTGCAAACGAAATTTCCAATCAGGCTAGCAGCAATGCAAACAGAACTCGAGAAGTATTCAATGGCACGTGAGTAGACGTTGTCCGTCCTATGGTGCTAAATGGCATTTTCTAATCTCGATCATTTTGCTTATTTTCTTATGTTTATGCTAGGAGATTAGCCCTTATCATCCAATCCGCTGTAATGCTCTCTCTGGTGTTTCTCGGATTTTGTAAGTGCTTGCTTTCTCAACTTAGAGGTGTGAGATTCCCTATGTTTAAGGGACAATGGCACGTACTTTAAATTGTTTGCAAGTTGTTGCTGTTATCTTTATTTTTTGTGAAAATTTGTTTCCCGTTAGTTAAAATCTGTTAAAACTGACGGAAATAGCTACTTAAAGGAGCAAGTTACACACGTGCGACCTGCTGAGTTTTCAAAATGACGAAATTAACCTTCTTCCTCAAGACCTCCAAGACCCTTCTTGTGGGGTAGTATAGTCTTTTTCATCTGGTTTGAACTCCGTTATAGATGTTACAACTTACAACAATACATGGAAACAACCTGCCACAAAATACAGATAACGATGACAATCTGCATACAATTTAGAATATACAGTATATTTCTGTCATTATCATCTCTATGTTCAACCTATGATAGTATCTTAGATTTAATATAAATGTTTGTGACATGGTTGCAGTATCTTCTGTTCTAGGAATGCAGTGTCTTGTATACTGGTAATAACAGCATCAGAAGATATATTCGCTTAATTTTGTGTTAAAATGCCATCATCTGTTAACCATGTTGTTAATCACTAACTGCAGCCTAGTGACCATTGCGTGGATTCTGGTTACCAGCACATTTCTCCTAAGTGGCATGTTTCTCCTCCTCCACAAGTAAGCGCTACTAGACTTAGTTCTTATACACCGAAAGTATAATCTTCATCTGATTGATTGTGGATGCACCAGCGCCATCACAGACACATGTATTGCAATGGACGAATGGGTACACAACTCCACTGCCCGGACAGCTTTAGACGAGATCCTCCCATGCGTTGACAATGCAACTGCCCACGATATCTTGGTACAGACCAAGGATGTCACTCACAGACTTGTCTCTTTGGTCAATAGTGTCATCAACAATGTCACAAACGAGGATCTTCCGCCAGAAGCAGGACAAGGTTACTTCAACCAGTCCGGTCCCTTGATGCCTACACTCTGCAACCCTTACAACTCTGATTATGAACACTCAAATCGGAATTGTGGAGCTGATGAAGCAGAGTTGAGCAGTGCAGCTGAGGTAAGACCAATTCCAAACCTATCATTCATTACACAAATTGTCTGTTTTGCTTGTGTTGCAAGGAAGCTCAAAGTTGTGATCTTTTTTGCGCGGCCTAGGTTTGGAAGAAGTATGTATGTGAGACATCCTCGTCTGGGAATTGTCTGACAGTTGGGAGGCTGACCCCGAACCTTTACGAGGAGATGAAAGAAGCGGCGAATGTGAGCTATGGATTGGCTCGGGACGGACCATTGCTGGTTGATGTTGCGGACTGCACGTTTGTGCGAGAAACATTCTCGGACATCAGGAGCCGGCATTGTCCTAGCCTGCGGCGGCATTCCAGGTGGATTTACTTCGGGTTAGCCATTGAAGCTGGTGCAGTGATGCTGTCGCTCATCTTCTGGGTCGTGTATGCTAGAGAGCGTCGCCATCGTGTATATACCAATCGGTTCTTGACTGAGTGAATTGACATGCTTCTTGATTCCAATTTTGATACATAATGGGGCTTGTTCTTGATCTCAATTCTAAGTTTAACAGTTGAGAGAACCAAAATAATGCTCCGTGGAGGCCCTTTGATAGTTACATTCGTTTGTTAAAGCACGAAATTTTAGAAACATAGCACAACATGGAGGTTGCACGGTGAAGATGATTGCATTCATACCGTGGAGGAACATAGACTGAAAAAAATAAGAGGATATTATTGCAACTAGTCTGAATGATGTTCTCGTTAATTCATTTGGGGAGTTTATTGACGATATGACTCCATTTCGTGTCCAAGATGACATTACTTCAATGAGTGAAGCCATTTCTGGTTGGTGAGGCCGTGAATTATAAGTTATCAACTCGAAATTACAATCAGTTAATCAAAAATCAAGAAACTCATTGTATGAAGATTTAGTTGTAATAAAATCGAGTACTATTTTCGAATTGAGGTCCTTGAAAGAATATCATGGGATGTCAAAAGAGACTTTTAATAACTTTTTCCAAACTTACAAGAATATTGTTCCTAAAGTAAATACTTACCCAATAAGGTTGAAAGTAGCGAACCGAGTGTTGAAGAGTGTGGGAATAAATTATACGACCTACCATGCTTGCTATTTCGGAGCCACTTGTTCTACGGAGATGAGAAAGACTTGAATAATTATCTCATAGCGGCGAAACAAGATCGATGAAGAGTAACAGATAAGCCAACTCCCGACCTTTCCCCTACCCTAGGTCCTCTCATTGGTCCTGGTGAGGCTGCTTTTGCTCCCTCGCCTTTTGATCATCACTATCCTCCTCGCCCCTCAACTGGTGGATGGATGGAGTGGTTCCCGAGAGTTTCAATGATGTCTTATCTGGTTGGTTCGAGTATAGCATTGTCCCGCCTTCCCCTTACCTTTGGCCTTCAGTGCTTTTGTCCATATGGGGCTTAGTCACTACACCAAAAACTGACATCAACGACTAAATAAAAATCGTTGGTCGCTGTTGAAACATTCAACACCGACCGAAACTAATTTCGTCGTCGTTGAAACTTCAATACCGACCGGAAAGTATTTAGTGGGCGTTGAAACTTTCAATAACGACCAAAATATAGTTTAGTTGGCGTTGAATGTTTTAACAGCTACTAAATGATTTCTAGTTAGTATTGGATGTTTCAACACCGACCAAATTTTAATTTGGTCGTTACTGAAATTTTCAACGTCGACTAAATATATTTTTGTCGTTTTTGAAACTTTTAATACCGACCAGACCTTAGTCGGTTGATATAGAAAGTTTCAGTAGTGGACGAAATATATAATCCGCATTGAAAATTAAATTCGGTCACTGTTGAAAGTGTCAGATCATTTAACTCCATTCAATGTTTTCCTACCTCCAACTACCCCCAAACCACCCTCCTTCTTCTCCCTTAGTCCTCCTGCCTGATTCTGAGGCTCCTTCTGCTTCCCCATCCTTGTTGTTATCCCACCTAGAGGTAGAGTACAAAAAATGGGTTCCTCACTCCCCGATACGTTAGCCAAGTCATCGGTTTTGTAATTCCCAGGCCCCCGTCTAACGATTTGGGATGCGCACCTTGCATTTTTGGAACTGCCCACTCAAGGCCATCCTTAGCCAAGTTGTTGGGTTCTGATCGGGCCTCATCCCCTCCCTTATGGGCCGAGAACACACACCCCCCGTGGGGGTGGGGTAGGAGAAGAGGGACCCTAATAGTTTCCGCTCTATTACCTCCCACATAGTCCCTTATCGGGTCTAGGGACAGTGGGGTGAGGTGTTCATCCACCGGGGTCACATGTACGGCTATGGGTGCCCCCATTCCATCCTCAGGAGACGGTCAACATCAAAGCGGATATGCTCTCGTCCTACTCTCGAAAAGTGAGCCCGACAAGCCTCAATTAGGTGGTTGAGTCTGCTACAGCGGACACAAACCGGGGAGTCTCTCGTACTGAAAACCCACCAGAGTAGGGTTCAGATGTCCCGGGAACTGAAGACGAATCTGTCTTCGTAAAGGCATGTCCACATCAATGCTAACACGCATCCACATAAAATCATCTAGCCGACGGGGTGTTGGAATAAGAGTAGAAAGTACCTCAATGCCCAGAGCATTGGCGAGTAAGGCTCTGACCGGAGCGTTTTGCGCATCTCCAGAGACGTTCGTTGCTCGGACCCCCACCTCCATGAATCGGAAGGTTATGGTATCGGGTTGTATGCATGGTTGGAGGGGCACCGGTAGAAGCGGGTACCCACTGAATCCCCATGGATCCCTGTGATGGATGGATTTCATTGTTGCACTTGACTGAAAATGGAACGCCACCACTTCGTTTGTTGAGGCGCTCCACCTCCAGCCCCCGTATCTTCCAGTTGCGAATCACATTGCAGCTTCCTTCCCCTACAACCATGCTGACTAAAGAGTATCGGTTAAGGCCTTCGGCCGCAGCAGGAATAGCTTCAATCGGGATCTCTAGTATCTCGTCTTCATCATCCCAGTCCGCCACGATGGACCGCGAGACTGGCTAAGATCTGGCCGCGACTAGGGACCTTGCTTGCGAAATTACCATGAGATCGGATGGGGTGTCCAGAGATGGTGTAGGAACTTAACGTCCGACCTCTCTAGGGTCGTAAATGGTCCCTCCCACCTCTGCATGTGGCAATCAGAGGCGGGACCAGTCGGGGGATTGTGGTTCCTGGTGGGCCTGGGACCGATAACTCGTCGTAGTCCTTCCTGGTGAAATATGCAACGAGTGAAGAGGGTCGGGAGAGGATTCTCCTGATGGTTTCGTGATGTGAGGCGGTGACGACATGGTCCCCGTCGTCGTAGGAGCGTAGTGAGTGACGGCCAGAGATTGCGAAGAGGGAGCAGGCCTCGTGACCATGACTGGATTCATGGTTGGGGGTGAAAATGGTGGATTTTCCATCGAGGGTGGCGGCGAAAAATGGTTGGAGGAGGCGCCGGTTGAGAGAAAATGGGGAGAGTTTTTTTTTTTTTTTGGTTCAAGTTGTTCTCCTTGTTTTTTTTTTGTGGTATGGTATAGGTGCCTCTAGTGAGCTGTAAGAGTTTCTTTTGTTCTAATTTTTAGGGCTAGTCCGTCGTCTTTGTTCTCCCTAGTTTTGTTTTGTTTGTCTTTTGGATTCTGTTTTGGTTTCTGTTTTGCCAGGCCTTGTGCCTAGTTTGTAACCTTTTCTTAGCCTGCTTTTTCAGGCTGCCCCCCATTGCCTGGGAGGGATCTATAAAACTTCACTAATAAAAAATAAAAAACTATTCGGGCCTCAATATCTCGAGCTACATGCTCTAAATGAACAACCACCACGACAATGCTAAGAGTCCTCCATGGCTATGACAATGGTGCGGGTTCGGGACGGGAACCCTGAGCCCCCTCCCCGCCCCACGTTGACCCGCCTTGTTTTAGTCCCACGATGAATGGGGGTTCCCTGCCTCAGTCTCGCCCCACGATGAACGAGGATTCCCCGCCTCGAAAAAATGCGCATTTTGACATCAAACAATTCCCAATCCATAATTTTAAACAACATGCTTATTAAACAAACATCACATGATATCCGTGTCTCATAATAATTAACACGTAATAGAAAATATCTTAACAAAATGTCTTATAACATAAATTAAATGTTTCCACTTTGGCTTCACCATGGCATAACATACGATCATCATCTTGAGGTTGAATAAAGTTCCTTAATATGTTAATACTGTTTTTTTTAAAGCTAGCATAATATTAAAATCAAAGAATTTTATGAACTAAAACTCAATGAAAGGGATAAAGACTCTCTTACAAACCAAGGAACTTTCAAAAGAAAGCCCTAAAAAACCAACTTACAAGCCAACCAAAGGAACCACAATCCGAGTCATTGAAACAGAAGGATAACCATAGTCATATAGAGGTAAATACCACCGACGACAACCATAACCAAAAACGATGGATATCATTGATAGCAGCTCGGATGAGAAAAAAGGGTGACACTAAGGTTAGGATTTCGAAAACTCTTCAGAGAGAAATTGGGCCACTCGAGTTTCAGAACTTTCTTTGTTAAGGGTTAGAAGTTTGTTTTCAAAGCCATGTTCTATACCTTCTTCTATAAGTTTTCAACTATTAATGTGAAGTGTTTCACATGTATTCATAGTTCAGACATTGTATTCTTGATGCTCAACCTTCTTGAAATTTTTGTGTCCGTTTAACCCTCATCACACAACAATAAACGAATTATTAGTCTAAGCACTAATCGTCACTCATACCTAATACGTGAGACAAATTAAAAAATAATGAACTGAATAGAAAACAAATTTAGAAATTAAGTCATTCATTCCAATCGTAAGGAGCTCTATCAACGACTAAATAATCTCCTCGTATGTCCTTTGCAAGCCTAATCTCGTCGTCGAGGTACACCGTGTCAAACCACCCCTGTCCGAACGGCGGCAACGGAAATTCCCAATCCTTCCCTCTGAGCACCGCACCGGTGAACCTGAAATTGACCCTCTGCGGCGGCGCCACCTCCAGTCCAGACCGGACGAAGAACACTCCGTCCGGCGGGAACGTAATCACGTTGTTCAGAGCCCTCCCCTCCACGTCGATCACCTGCAACACGTCCCCGGCTCGCGTCCCGAACAGGTGCGCATTCTTGATTATGAACAGCTGCTCCTTCTCCGTCGTCCACAGCAGCCGCCACGTCCCGGAGAGGCCGCTCCCGGTGGTCACGCTACCTTTCCCCAGCTCGGCGACGCCGTCGATAGCTCTGATGATGGCCTCTCGCTTCGCCGGGTCCTGCTGCGTCTTCACGCCCCGGTCCTGGTCGGCGATGAGGCTCAGCAGGTGCTTCTTCGCCGAGGAGGCGGCGACGGAGCACCGGATTTTGCGGGATCTGAGGATAGGGTTTTGGGGAGCGAAGGGGGTGGGTTGGAGATGGAGACACGTGGCCATCGGAGAGGATGAGGGAGGCGTGTCCTCGCTGTTATGGGATGTGTTGTCGTTTTGGTCCAAAGCTAAACTAAAGCTGTAACTGAAAATAAATGAGGTGCCGACATTGGGTTACGTGGCCTTACTTTTGCGGACCTCAAAAATGAAAATTATTTAATTTATTCCAGTTCCAGGCTGAAAAGGGAATATTGGGAGGTGGAATGAATGGAGGGTATTTTGTTTTGCTGATCTCTTTCTACTTGGGTTTGACACGAATGTTGTGTCTGGACCCACTGTCAACCGACCTTCATTTTTGTATCAATTATTTTTCTAAATACTGTTGGACCATTATGGTTACGTGATGTTATGAACATTACTCTAAGATAAAGCTAATTTAAAGAACTAACCATAATTTTAAAATATTGGTAAAATTATACTCAGTCCAATATACGGTTGTAGTGCTTTGGTACTTTGATATATGTATAGGTTATGTAAATCATTGTCATACAAATTAAGAACTAATAAAAGACAATAATATATTTACTTATATAAATTCAATCTTCAAATAAAAGTTAGTTAGTCCCTATGCGTGCTCCATTTCACATATGCCATTTGTGCCCCGATGGATATACGGACCGAGAGTTACATCAGAACGAACTGAAAGGCATCTTCATCAATTTCTCACCATCTGACACTCATCAGCCTATTGGGAAGGGATACTCCTCCTCTCTGAACTCAACCTCTCCGTAGAGCTCTCGTGAGGGATGCTCTACGACCTCCACGGTACCGTTTTTTTGGACGGGGTTCGGACTCTCCAAAGAGGAGATCCTCGGACGCTCGAGTTACAGTCTTGCCTAATGATCCGAATTGTAGGTGTGCCCCACCAATGGGCCAGGAAGGACGGGAAGGGATCGGTAGTGTCTACCCTATCCTCGACACTTGCTCGACCTATAGTCTTGCCTAACCCAGGGTAGGCGAGCGACGTGACAACCTCTGAAGCAGGTTTGGATGCTTTGCCACCCCCTTGGGTGCCCTAGCCAAGGTCTTGGGAAACTGGACATCCACCAACCATACCCATCCCTCCACGCCGGGAACTCAAGGAACCACAATTGTTCATCATATAGCCAAACCGTACACACCCCGATAGATATGCCACAACTCAAGGTCATCCCGAAGACTCCGAAGATACAAGAATGCAAGGAGCTAGCAAGGGACAAAACCAAAAGATTTTTTGCTACAAAGACTGCCTAAAGAAGAGAGTCTTCGAACTAATTGATGTTGATCTGGACGTGAAGGATGACCGTCACTCCCCACCCCCTCAAGTATCAACGAAGGCTGCAAAACAGTCTCGTCAGGAGCCATGACTGACAATCTCGAGGATTGGATGGTGAAGGGGTTGCCCTCCCGATTCGTATGTGGCACATTTGACCAAGTCATATCTCTTGGGGAGAGGTACACCGTTCTACCTCAGTAGGTCAAGACAACAACCCGAAAGGATTTCTAGATCCTTGTCCCTACTTTATGGTCTTGTTTTTATCCTAGCTTGTTCGGTATGAGTAGGTTTTGTGATTTAGGACACTGGTATACCTATTTTAATAAAGTCCCCGAGTAAAATCTCGATTGTACGAATTATATCCTGTTATGTTTGTACTTGACAAAAATATTTATATGAGATCTAGCATCTTCCCAAAAAGAGTTAGTCCTCTCTATAATTAAATTCAATGGAATAAATATGTAAGATTAAAACATTATTGATAACATGAATGATAAATACACAAAATTTTGAATGATATATATTTTTTATTAAATATTTTAGAAAATATAGATGGTTGGATCGACTTAATATAATAATTTAGAAGATTCTTAATTCTTATTTTAAATTAAATTCATAGTAAATAAACATGGCTTTGGACCTTCACACTGTACCTAAGGGCGCCTTGCATCGGGATAGGGGACTGATAGTAACCCCGAACAATGTACCTAACGGTACAGGGGACGGGTAGGTAATCCAGGCTGGACAGGGGATTCAGGCTAGAAAAACTTGGTATCCGGTCAAGCCTCAAGAAGAAGGGAGACCAAAGCCTCGGGAACCCCCTCAACTGGAGCTATAGGATTAAAGATGGGGTCAGTTGGAGAACTCCGTGAAGATCAGGAGAGGGCTGGAAAAAAAATCTTGCCAGGAGGAATGGTGAGGAACCATGGCTTCAAGGACCTGGATTGGGAAGGGTCCTTGGTGAAAGTCATTCCTCCCTGTAGTAAGGAGTTCAGGTTCGGTCGTACCTCACATGGTC
>JAYMTN010001062.1:0-13833 GCA_036897425.1 Erodium trifolium | reverse complement strand
CCTGAAATCGTTGTACGGATCGCTCGACTTCTTCACCACCGCGAAGCTGTCCTTCATCTTGTCCGTCCGGCGGCGACCCAGAGACTCCGACGAGTCGGAGGAGAGGCTTCTGGAGGAAAACAGAGCGTCGGTTTCTTCCTCGTCGCTGCTCAGCCACCAGCTGTTCCTGACGCTGTAACTGTCTTTCGAAGCTGACCCGAACGGAAAAGCTTCGGCCTTTACCGGATTTTTGCTCCGGGAACCTCTGGTTCTGGTCTTCTTCTTCTTTTGCTTGCTCTTCTTTGAAGGTACAGAGTAGAAGTTGTGGAAATCGTCCAACGGAGAGGTCGGGGAGCCGAGAGGGCAGATTCGTCCGCCGGTGTCTTTGTCGGAGACGCAGACCTTCCGTCGCCGGAGAATACAGCTGTGGCTGACGACGGGTTCGGTCGATTCTGGGCATCGGGGCTTGCAAATCGAAGGAAAGGGCCGAGCTTTCGGCGACATTAATGGTGTCTGGTCGATCGTCTGGAACTGGGAGCTTCTCTTCCGGTGGCCGGTCTGAACCTGCGGCAGCGGCGCGAAGACTGCTTTCTCCATGACGTCGGAGACTTTCCGGGTCTGGCACGACCCGAATGAGGCCCGAAACATTCGGGAGATCCGTCGACTCTGCTCCATTGTTGTGTGGTTCTGCTTTCTGGAGCGAGTTTGAAAAACAGAGTGGTGTCTGGTTCTTGTTGTGTTGAGAGTTAACGTATATAAACAGAAACAGAAGAGGGTTGAGGTTGATGAGGAAGAGACCGAGTAATTATTTTATATTTAATTTAGAATCTGCTGTTTTATTGTCTTGTTCATTGTCCTGATTAACAAGGTTTTTGACTTAAGGTTATGACTTTTGCTTAACATATGTCACATTCAGCCTTGACCTCGTAACACCCATTGTTTTCATTATTGATCCTAGTCATTGATAACTTTATAATCACTGTTTGTACTCGTTAATTAATCCATTAATTAATTAAACCATCTTCTATTTCAAATTTGAGGATACAATTACATATATGGCAATGTAGAGTAGCTGAATCTAGGGGTCGAAATCGAATATTGCAGTACAATTGGTGTAAAAATTAGCAATTTTAAGAAATTGAAGCACGTGAGTGGCGCAGGAGAGGGAGGAGATGTAACCTCTTCCCCATACAAGTTTTGAAACTAAAATGGTAAAAAGTAAAATTGAATATTTAGTGACATTAAAAGGGTAAAAACAACCCTGCAAGCTTGTCCGTAAATGAACACTACAACCAACGTTGTTCTTGCTAACATGCGTTTTACCAAGTCTCGTTTCCCACCCACTTTCTTATGCTTGCATTTATGTTGTCCGACTTTTGCTTCAATCCCCACTCTCTTTCCTTTTTAGTGAAAGAATGATATATGATAGATTTCATTCGATTTTAAAAGAGGAGTACACCGTCAATAACATCGTATTTTATGCAAACAAAATTAAAATTACAAGATACATTTTAAAGTTGAAAGTTGGAACATGATATTGATCCGTATATGAGATTGTGACACAAAATTATCTTTAAATTTTATGATGATCGAAATGATGATAGTGTTTTGTTTCATATTCTTTATTTTATTTCTATTATGATTTAAACAATTAATTTAATTCAGTGTTGGGAGAATTGAAATTGGATTAGATAAGGGTAGAGGAGAGGGGACCAACGAAATTAATTTTGAAATTCAAATAGGATTGTGGATGAAGAAAGCTACTAGTCCTTAAATATAAAGGTTATGAATCAGATGAGGAGCTAAAAAAGGCTGTTTTTTTGGAAGGTCAAGGTCCTGTCCATCATCTACACGATTCTGGACACCACCATCTCTGTTTATATTAGTTTACTTCAATTCAGGTTGTTGTGTCACCGTAAAACATATTTAGTTTTATTTGTTTTGCTTGTTAGTAAGAGCACCAATAAGAGACCGATTTGATATGCGAATTTATTTAAGGGTAAATTTCATTAGGCCGTATAAAAGTACTATCGAATACATACACAAATGAAGACGAACATAGAAGCCGACGGTACATTTATTATAATTCAATGAAAAATGATAATTTCGTTTAAGATATTTAATTTGTTACATAATCAGCTAAGTAGTTAAATGTATGTAACATCATGTTTGTAAATTCGAAATCCTTTTTATATATGTAGTTTCGTATGTATTTTCATTAGTAAATTTTTTACTGTATTTTTAGGTTTAGCTACACTATTCGGTGGCGATTTTAGATTTCAAATAGTCCGACGTTACAGTGTGATAAGACTGTTTCGATGAATTATTTGAATTGATGACGAGTTATACACAACAAACATATCGTGGATGTTGTAAGATAGTCATCAATTCAAAAACAAGAGACCAAACAGTCTCATTGACTGATTCTCAGAAGGAGAGGGAAGGAATATACTTGAAAACAGACAAGGAAGAACAGATTACATGAAAATGGAATGGTCGTTTGGTGCCAATACCTACTCTTTTGTATGCCCATTTTTCTCTTCCTTGAAGTTGCTCACTAGACAACAAAGTCACCACCAACAGCAAATATTCACATGCATGAATATGACCATATCATACTTCTCTAACCTCTTTCTTTACAAAACATTTGTATCAAAGAAACATCCTAAAAGATACCTTGTTCCTTAACCAACAGAGTTGACGATTTGAGCTATATAAAATATTAGATTTAGTGTACTATTTTTCTATCATTTCATATGTTTTTATTCACATAATCCAAATTTATATTAATTATTAGCTAGATTTGTATTCCTTTGGATGTCTAGGGGGGTTTGTTTTTACTCTAACAAGGGGTTATTTGTGCAGACTTGACTTGCAAGGAAATGGCATGGAAGCATCAAAAGGGGAAGCCACCAAATGAAAGGAAAAACACTTAGACCTTCTACGATGGAGGTTGAAAGAATCGTCGAAGGTGACGAAAATATGTGAATTGATGACGCTTCGGCTATGATTTTCTCTCTCCTAGCGAATCGACGTCCTTTGAGTCTGCAGATTCACCGACCGTTGTTTCTATCCTCCGATTCACTCTTCCCTCTGCCTCTTTCCTCCATCACGATTCTCTCTCCCCCTTCAACGAGTCTTCTCCTTACACGTGCGATTTTGATCTGACACTTCACTGTAGAATATACCGAATCCAACCTGGTCCAGACCCACAGATTCAACCTAAAGAATGGACGCGACTATGGTTAGCCGTATATACACATTTAATAAGTATTACGGTTTTTGAAATGTGAGAATGAGAGTGGAGGACAAAGGTGTTTTATTGTATTGTCACCTTTTTCATGTTCTGTACCTTATTTTTGTCAAACTCGCTTACTATAATTCTTATATAGGTCATTTTTGTCAATACCCTCATGTCTTCTTCTACTTTGTACATTGCTTAAAAGACAATTGATCCAAGTGCCTCCAAGACCTTTTGGACACACCGATGAACTTCAAGTCTCGGACAGAACTCCTCTTCGTACCCTTTCTTAATTTCCCAAAAAAACACTTAGGCCAATTATAACCCATATTTACAATCTTTGAATATGTGACAAACAGCTGAAAATCTGAGTATTAACAAATGTTATTGTGTGGGTGATGCTACATTGATCAATCTTCTTCTAGCTTTACACTTTCCTAATGGTTATTAAATTACCATTTTGCCCTGAACACAACAACAACAACATCAACATCTACAGTTTTATACTTCTGTAGTTTGGTTTTCTCTACCACTATCAGCTTCTTTTCTATCTGCAAAGAGCTCTCCGATCTCTTCCAAGCTCCGTCCTTTTGTTTCCGGCAACAACGCGAAGAAGAATATCGTCGCCACGACCATGATCCCCGACAGCGTGAAGAACATTCCGGCGAACGTTATTTTCTTCGAAATGTCCAAAAACGTCATGGACACCACTCCGCTGACCAGTCTGTTGACCGATATGGCCAGGGCCGTGCCTTGGGCCCGAAGCTTCATCGGGAATATCTCGGACGAGTACACCCAAGTTATTGGGCCGAGTCCGATTGAGAAAAACGACTGGTCGGCGCACCCCGCTACGACGCAAAGCGCGATGACCCATGTGGCCTTTTGGGCCGAGCGCTCGAGGAAAAAGGACCCCAGGCCCAGCCCGGCGAGTGATAGGGCCATACCGGTCGTGCCGATCAGGAGAAGGGGTCGCCGGCCGAACCGGTCCAAGTAGAGGGCCGAGATTAAAACGAAGGTCGATTTGGCGAGTCCGATGATGACGTTGATGCCGAACAGTTTCTTGACGTCATGGACGCCGGCTTTTCTGAAAACCTCCGGGCTGTAGTATATTACGGCGTCGTTTCCTGACGCTTGCATGAAGAAATTGATCCCGATGGCCGTCAAGAGCATCCGTCGAACCGGCGGCGACGGATTGAATATCAATTCTCTCCACACCCCCTTGCCGGGTCCGGTCTCCGACGCCGTCGCCGCCGCGGCTTCAATCTCGGCTAGCCTCAGCTCTGCCTCCTCTTCAGTATTCGAGGTTTTGATCAGCACCGTCTTGGCCTCCGCGACCCGGCCGTTCATCACAAGCCACCGGGGAGACTCCGGCATCGCGATGACCCCGAGCCCGATCCCGACCGCCGGAACGGCGGCCAGCCCGACCATGAGCCTCCAGCCGTAGCGAAGCGGGAGGTCAGTCAACGCGTAATTGACGATGTACCCGAGGAGGATCCCGAGGGTGATGAAAAACTCGGGGAGGGAGGTGAGTAAGCCTCTGTTCATCGCCGGGGAAAGCTCGGCGGTGTAGACCGGAGCGATCATGAGGGAGTATCCGACGCCTATTCCGGCGATGGCCCGGCCCATCAGGAGGAAAGGGTAGGAAGGCGCGAGGCCCATGAGGACGGCCCCGACGAGGAATGTGGCTGCTGCGAGGACGATGGTGTAGCGACGGCCGATGAGGTCGGAGGTCTTGCCGGAGGCCAGAGATCCGATCAAAGAACAAATATTTAAACTACCCACCAAAATCCCTTCCTCTGTCGACGAGATTCGGAGGTTCTTCCTGATCAGAAGCGCCGCTCCGCTCATTACCCCAATATCTGCAGAAACAGAGTAATCCCAAAGGTTAAAACTTTACAAAACTCTGTATCAGAAACAGAGATCGAAATTGACTCACCATATCCGAGCAAAACAGAGGTGGCTGAAGCCAGAACTGAACAGAGCAATACATATTTGTTGAGAGGAGTCGTCGGTGATGAATTGGGTTGTGCCATTCGAGAGAGAGAGAGAGAGTGGAGAGATACTAGGAAGATACAGAGACAAGTACGAGGAGGAGTGAAGTTGGAGACATGTGGTACGAGGAAAAGGGGAGTGGTGTGGTGTGTGGAGAGTGAAGAAGACAAGGCTATTCTTAGGATGAAGAAGAGTTCTACAAGACACCATTTATATTGTCTCTCTCTCGCGCGCTTATACCTCAATTAGTTTCTTTTTCTGTGGTAAGCGTTCTTTTGACCCTTATCTCTTCTCCGATTATTAAGACAATGGATAAAACATGAATGCTCATTAATTAATCTAATCATCTTTTATATGACTTTCTTAATCCAATTTTCAAACTGAATAGAAACACTTCCTTGAAAGGTCAACCACTTCACGATTTGGTCACTTAAATATGGACGTATCATTACACCACAAGCATAGTTTATAGGTGGTCTCTCTACTTTCATGTTGTGGATCAACATGGTATTATCATGTCCCAACAAATAACAGGTGACATGCATCTATGTCTATGATTTCACAAATGTACTAATTTGTCACAACTTCAAGTCTTATTCGAACATTATACTAACATGAAATCCTAAACTTAAATTAACAAAAAAACAATTAGCATACGGAGGAGGTTTTATTAATATAGAACAAAAATGGTCAAAATGACCATACAAACGTGGAAATCAACTATTATGATGAGACACAGACCCGGCGATGATTGGAACACATCTGTTCCACAAAATAGATTACCCAATTCGACCCTACTCAATTAAAAACATCACTGCCGTTACAAATGCTAATGGTCCATTCTTTTGTGGATTTGGAAATTTTAATCCGCAACCCGGTCCATAGCCTGTGGATGAGACTTATTTAGAGCACGGGTCTGATAGATAAGCGGATGAGTTGAATTTACAAATGGATTTACTCACGGCATTAGTAATGGACTTAACGGTCCAAAAAGGATTGGTTTAGGTGTACTCGAGAAACTTTGACGTCTGCCCAGGACCGGCTGATGAAATCGGCGTTCCCTCCAAAACACCCTCCAATTGATAGTAGTAATAGCCCATTCAAGAAACGATTCATCCTCTGCCCTCCTTGTATGTTTGGGATTCAACTTGGTCTCCCAAATTTTATCCTCACCATTCGTCCAAATATTTAGCAAACGACATAGTTCGATGCATACATTTGAAAGTTTTCATTCGATGCATACTTTGGAAGTTTTCATTCTACAGTACTTTAACTGCATTGTTTCAAAAATCGAAATTTCCAGACAACAACACTCGAAATCGTCACTTAGTTCTAATTGAAGGCAGAAAATATCAACTAAACATCCAGTAAGATCAAGAAATTATCAACTGCATTGTTTCAATTTTCATTTCCAGCTTGATCAAGAAATTCAACCATTTCATTGAATCAAATATCCAGTATTTACACTGTATACGGATGGACTGCAAATTAACCATTCTGAATAAAATAAATGAAATCCTTTTTCACCTCTACACAACTATCCAATGTACTGAAGCACATCAGATGCAGCTTGAGAGACCCAGTTCACGGTTGTGCCAAAAAAGAGCTCCCAGAACCAGAGATCCAAAGCTAGAACCGATGAAAAGATGAGCAAAGCAGCTGTCTGGTAACGGTTCAATGGCCATCCCGAAACTTCAGCCATAGTCTTCAGAAAGGGAATGGAGCTACTCTGCAGGTCCCGGTTCCTTATGGACCAAGCTGTAACCCATTGCACCTGGGAAGGGACCAAGTCATACTCTTCCCCTAACCTCCTTGCCAGGTCTGGCATGTGACCGCCCCCATACAGTACAGCAATCTTATTGTTTCCCTCATCGATTGATCTTCTAAGTGCCTCCAGTGCAGCCCTGTTCCTCTCTCCGATGATCACAGATTTCTCCTCCACCTCAGCAGTCACTTCTGAGAACCTTCATGGAGAAGATAACATTTTGTTTCACATCCCGAAGTGCAAATTAATCATGCACTGAGGACACAGATTGGATACACTTACTCAGATGTAAGCCGCTTTGCCAGGAAGACCTTCATTGCAGCACTGAAGTCGAGCCTGGATAACGCTTCGAATTCAGGATATTCTGATGCTGGATTCTCCACATCAGCACAAACACCGCTAATGATGAGGAGGCCCACAAGTGGCATGGGAAGCACTCGAGCAGCCCATAGAAGTTTGGATCTCCAAGGATCAAGGTCTTCCGGAACGGCTGCGGACTGTACTATAGCTTTTGTTGATTTAAGAGTCATGTCTCGCGCAAATGTGAAGATGCTCTCGCCCTTTTCTTGCTGAAAGAATGAACAATGACATCAAATTGTGGTGTGGGATCATTTCTAGGGGCAGCCCCAATAACTAAACCTGTACTATACATCCTCCGCAGACACTAACCGCAAGCGACTTTTTGTTGCAGAAACTAACGTAAAACTTTGTATTGTGTTGTAACTGTTATAACACCGTTTTGACACACAATAACCAAAATTCCCCTGAAGATTTTGCATATACTAACCCTTTGTTGTCAAAAACTAACAATTAGTATGTGCAAAATCATTTGGAGCATTTTGATAATTTCACGCCAAAAATGACGGCCCTGTAACAGTTGCTACACAATACAGAGTTTTACATTAGTTTCTGCAACAAAAGGACGCTTGCAGTTAGTGTCTGCGAAGTGCGTATAGTACGGGGTCAGTTATTGGGGTTATACCTGATTTCAATAACATGGCACAATCAAATCATATTATGCAGAGGGTCTGTAAGGATGAAACCTGAAGTAACTTAAAAGTCTCGAAATCAAGATCTGCATGTTCCCAATTAGCAGTGTCATAGTCAAGACAGTCTAACTGAAAGTCAAGAGCAAGAATTCGAGCCATCTGTCTCTGAATGCACCCCAAAATGTTAAAACCACGTGAACGTGAGCTTTTAAGTCTTCTGATTGCAGCAGGCTTTCTCCTATTCTCTAAACTCTCTCTACTAGACACCATCTCATAAAGAACACAGTCATATGATTCAAGTTCCTTCTGGAGGGTTTCAAAGTACCTGAATACAGTATTAAGGACAACTTAGACAATTTATCCTTGAGTGACTATATTGCTTTTAATGTAAATATAAGAAAGCAAGAACTGAGTTTAATGAGTATGGGACGTAAGCTTGACCTATGCGCTCTTTATAAAACAATTCTTCCTAACTGTATTCAACAGTATGGGAAGCATGTGATGAGTATGGGAAGAAAGGATGAATATATACTCAACATAACTATGCTTCATAAAAAGTAGAACTTCTGAAATTCAACAGAAGCATCATAACTAATGCTTATGCGATCACACGTACAGATACCAAACTACAGCATCATCGAATTCCATCAGTCAACAACTATGATTCACAAGTACGCACCAATTTATGATGCCCATCAACTCTCTTCAGAAATTTGACAAACTCTTAATCAACCCTCAAGCTCTAGATATCTTAACAAACCAAAGTTGAAAATAAAAACTTCCATTTCATCAAAGCACCCTCATACATGCTAATTAATAATTATATTCCAAATTTAATATTTCGTAATGGAAGCCACTGTTGATAAAACTAATGAATCAAAACAAATTGGCAATTGAATCAGCACATTAAATCTCTGTCTACCAACACCTCAAATAAGGCAACTTACTCTTTATCTGCTATATGAATTGTGGAGACCAAATCAACCTGAAATATCAGAAAATGCATTTTCAACAAACTTTGAATCCAACCGTTAGAAGGAGACCAAACAGACCATGATCGAGAGGATAGTACCTGGAAGAAGGGTTGAAGCAGAGACCATGGAAATCGCTTCTTGTAGCTCACAACAGCCGTCTGCAAATCGCCGCTTCCTCTCTCGGACCCTTTCTTAAACCTCATGAAATCGGCAATCGAATTGGTCCGCTGAAACTGCTCGACGGAGCCATCTTCAATTGCTTGGCTCGCTGCAGAGCCAAGGACCTTCAGATGGCGATGCGGGGGACGGGTCGGGTACAATCCGAGTGGGTTTGAGAAGATAGAGTTACGTCTCGAGAACCTCAAGGAATTGAGCCTGAGAGAAGCGGTCGAGGGAGATGGAGGGTCGGCGGTGGAAATCGAAAGAAATGAAGACGTGGGTGTCAAAATTGACAGTGAGCTTGACACCATTGTCGCTTCTCTCAGCTCACAGAGAGAGATCCAGGATTATGGGTAGCTGGGTCACCCGAAATTTCGGAGCTTTCTCTGAGGAAGAAGAAAGGCTGGTGCTGGTTATGGCTGTTCCGGTTAATACCACTCACCTCTCGAGACTTAATCTGTTACATTTGTATTTATATTTCTGAAAAAATAAGAAGATATTTTCGTACTTTCCATTAAATAGAGTTTTATATTATTATTATTTTTCTGGCAATGTGTATTCTATTCTTCTTGCACGTAAAGTCCACTGAGTTGTTAAAGAGTGAAATATACACATTTGCTTGAAACTTGCACTTCTTGTATTACGACTTCAATTCAAGAAGAAGAGAAAAACAAAAACTAAGAATAGCATATCATTGATTTAACTGGATATCTTGAAATAGCATGCAATTAATTAATTTTGTTGAGTGAAAAAAGAGAGCAAATATTATTATCTTCTCAGACAAATTTACATAAGACAGATAATAAATAAGGAAACTATAGTTTGGGTGAACTCAGCGCTCTGGCCTGATAATAACTGATCGGTTAAAACAAGCTCGACTTCCAATATAATGATTAAAAAAATAGAAATAGAGGTCCAAAACAACCACCCACGTCTCGACTCAAATCTTGTTAAGTGTATGAATGCATGTCGGAGGCCTCGTAGGGTGCTGAAGAGGGTGCACTAGCTGTCCAAAGAACACTATGTGGATTGGAGAAGGAGGAAGGCCGACGGAGGTCAACCATGACGGAGGTGGGATAGTCCTTCTCTTCGACTTCCCGCTTTCCCGAGGGCCACCATCTAGACCTAGCGAGCTTGTTTTACAAACCCTACTTGATCTTCTGGGACTATTCCCCCTACTACCCATGGGATGGGATCATTCAAGGCGCGCTTCTTCAAATTAGCCTAATTTTGTCAATTGATTCGAGGGCTCGGAAGACGGGCCTTATACCCTTCCTTAGTCTTCCGCCTTTTGAAGCACTTTTCGGAAAGATAACGCACCTTCAGCCAACACTAAGAGGTGTCCTAAAAGAAGAGGACTTGCATCAAAGTGATACCGAGCTAAAAGATGAACCCTAAATCGCTAAAAACACAAGTGTCTAACGAAATAGAACCGACCCCTAATCTCAAAAACCCCAACAACAAACCCAAAGGCCACCGGCCAGCACCGAAAACACGGCCAGTCCGAAATTTTCGAAAAACAAAGAAAACGAGGAGAAAATGGTAGAACTCATATCTGATTAGAGGAGAAACCACAAATCATCAACAGCTTCTAGCGACCAAGAACCCAAAAAAAAATCTTCAAACGACACGACCGGAGAGCAACGACCCACAGCCATAACCTGCTCAAACTTCAAAACCAAACTCAACCTGCAAAACACCTCACCGGAGGCCAACACACTCCGACGAGGTCCGGAACACCACAGTGTGACCGAGAACAGATGAAGAAAGAGTGGATTTGGGGCAGGAAACACCAAACACAACACCAAAAAATAGCCCAAGTGAAGATCCATGAGAGGAGGCAACGAGGAGGTCAGATACAGTACCACGACAAGTAGATCATGTCCCATGGATGACGAATCTAAAGAGGCGAAGAGGAGCAATAATGTTTTTCTAGAGAGAGATAAATCTTTCAAGTCAAGAGAACAACATATCTATTTATTTTTGGGGGAAAAAATATTTTCATAATTCCAATATTAATAAACTTTTTCCTTAGTTATGAGTTTTCTTCTTCTTCATTGCTGTTCTTGTACTAGGAGTTCAAATCATGAAGAAGAAAATTTAAGAAGAGATTAGAATTTGTAACGAGATTAAACCATAAATCTGTCAAATATCAGATCATTGATTTAACTAGATATCTCGAAATAATACAATTAATTCATTTAATTCGAAATATATCTCATATATCACACAATGAAGATACTGTAACTTTAGTCATTCATTCATATATATCAGTCGTTTATATCTAAAAGAAATGATACCTAGCTCCTTCTCTTTTCCTACAAGTCTTGAGCATCATTGCCAATGCTTAAAAAATGATGAATGTAGATACAAGTCTTCTGACTTAAGTAAATCATACCAATCTGCGAAAACCTAAAAGATTGATTGCAAGCTCCAACAGGTCATGACAGAAGTTGAAGACCAGCTTCCAAATCCTCTAGAGTAATAGTTCCAAGTTCTTCAGGATCTATACAGTCCAAGTCAATCCTAAGATCCAAACACTCTCTTGCATTAACCAACAACGGATCAACCAAACCTCCGTTCATATCCTTGCGCTGCTTCTCCGTTGTTTCTCTCAGTATCAGTTCTGCAACAGCATCAACAGTGCAGAGAGGATGCAGCTTAAACCCCTTCAGGCAAGTGGTCTCCATTTGGTTATTCATTTTGATGTGGAGAATCTTGGCTATGTCTTGTGCATTGAAGTCATCAAAGTGAAAAAACTTTGTGACCCTTCTGCTAAAGCCTTCATTGGAACAGATAACACGCTTCATTGGCTCGGTGTAGCCGGCGAAAATGACAAGTATCTTTCCACTGTCCATGACTGACATGATCTCCTCCAAGGCTTCCAATCCGTAGTCCTTGTCATCTGACTTCTGCATTGGTATTAGTCTGTAAGCTTCATCCACAAAAAGAATTCCTCCCTCAGCTTCTTGGATCTGTGTGTCAAGCATAGCAGTTTAGTTTCTTGCAATGGAGAGAGAGGGGGAGAGAGAGAGAGTTGAGTTGGTACCTTTCTTCTTGTCTTTGGACCGGTGTGACCAACAAATTCTCCAACTAAATCAGTTCGTTGTACTTCTGTTACCTTGTCAGTAGGTAGGATTCCCACCATGTGGAGTAGCTTTCCAAGAATTCGAGCTATCATAGTTTTACCTGTCATATTTGTATTCATGATTCATTACCACCATTATGGTGCCTCCAATAATTTCAGTTCAATTAGAGAGAGAAACATCTGGCATGTTCATAACTATGATACATATTTTGAAGAGAAAATTACATTTTACTACCCTGAACTTTTAATTTTGCCACTTTACTACCCTATACTTTGAATTTGAGGGATTGTTGGTTAAGTTGTATAGAACCGTTAGATTTTGGGTTTGGAGGATATGAAGTTCCGAAACTATGTCATGTGCTCAGTCACTTCATGTAAAAACGTATTTTCAGCATTTCGTATCCTAGAAATCCTAAATTCAACCGATTATATACAACTTAACATACACAACAAGTTCAAAGTACAGGGTATGTGAACTGAAATAATGTTGAACAAAATACCTGTTCCTGGATTACCAAGGAAGGCCATATGAGGAGGTCGTCTATTGCCAATTTTCATCCCAAGGGCTATCCGCCTCTCATCCAAAAGCATCCCCTTTGCCCATCTCTTTAGCTGTAACTTGATGTCATTAAGTCCCACAATCTTTGATAGCTCAATTTCAAGTTCGTCCATCTTAGCTTCTGTTTCACAACATGCTTTAATTGCCCTTTTCTTTCTCTGCTCTTCAAGGTGCCAATTTAACAGTTCACGTAATTTCTGACTTCCCGGGCCCTGAGATAGATGATTAACTGGGGTCTTCTCCTCCTGTAATTTAAAGAACCAGCTATTATTATTATGATTCTCGTAGTATCTGTGTTTGAAGAAAGAAGATGCTAAGTAATTGTGATATATGGTACATTGTCCTTGGCACTGCAATCAGCATCATACTCCAGTAATGTCTTGACGGTTGCATAGTCATCAGACCATAATGAGTGCCATACAGCAAGGTGTAGTGGAGTCATTCCATTCTATATGAACAAAAGAGAGAAACAAATTTCAAGTAAAACCTGCTAATCAAAATCTTATGTTCAAACTCAATCAAAAACAATGAGGATGATGTTAGTGAGATACGAAAACATACATTTGCTACTGCTTCAACGAAAGCACCATGAGCGAGCAACAACCTTGCAGCTTCGTTGCACCCATTCTTTGCTGCCATATGCAATGGAGTTTCTCCATACTGCAGGGTAAAACATATCAGCTCACATTCAGAAAAACAAATAAATCAACATATAGTAGTTCCTACCTACCATGTTCTTGGCTTCCAACTCAACCTTTCCTGGTCCTTGCCAATCGAGCAGCAACTTGATTATCTCTGCTCGGTTGTAGCCAGCAGCAACATGGAGTGGTGTCTGAGCCATCTGAACTTCAAGCAAACATAGAAAATGTTTTTAAGTGAAATGAGAAGAATGTTATATTATGCATGCGATATAAAAGAGATTTAATTGTTCACGATAATGAAATAAGGAATCATAAGTATACTCAAATCCACATTGCAACAATTCAGAATCAGCCACAAAGATATTCAAGTTCCATTCTACCCTATGCTCATGGCTTCGAACAGCTCTCCAGCCATATAGGATGTTATATTATGCCTACACTATACT
>JAYMTN010001061.1:0-13835 GCA_036897425.1 Erodium trifolium | reverse complement strand
TCCTTTGGACAGACAAGCCATGATCAATAACGACCAAGATTCTTGTCCGGATATGAAGAAGATTCTGGCTGTGCAAGCAAGGTGTGGAGTGAAGAATAATGCTTAGAGAGAAGACCAGGTTGATAAGAATTAGGGTTTGGTTTGTAATATTGGGTTTCACTAGAACACCAAATTCAATGATTTATTTTCCTTATGTACAAGGTTAATTATTTGGTTTCTCTAACCCCATGATTTATGTCAAATCCTTGTTAAGAAAGATACATGATGGATCCATAAACATAAATACACAAGCTTCAAGGCCTATTAATCATGTGTTGATTATGTCCATGTAGTTTATGATTTTAAGGAATATCAAAATTATCTCAACTGGATCTGAGATATTATCACAAGAGGATTGGAAATGGTAATGTTCCGTTATGCTATTTAAAAAAATGTAATCGATCATGAACTAAAGAGCGTGAAATTTATTGAATCGATGTTGAACTCCATGAGAAACGTTGTATATGATAATTGGACTTCGGGTTTGGATGGAATTGAGATTCTTTGGAGTTAGGGTTTCGTTTGAATGATTTTGAACTTAATGAAAACAAATATCAGATTGTAACATGTCGCACTTTGGATGTATCTTTTGTATTTTCGAATTCTTTTCGGTAGAGATTTATTTATCTCTACTCATAACGAAAAATTAAATATTATTTTTGGTAATTTGTGACACTCAAAGAAAACTTACAACTTGTATCCCAGTGAAAAAACAAAAATAATTATGAACGCAGACAAACACTTTTGGAATAAATATTATTTGTTGAGGTATTTAAAATGATACTTTCTTGAACTTCATCCTTGCATAAATTTAACTAAACAGCGTCAGAAGACATCGGCCACAAAAAGGTCATCCAAAAAACACAGTATCCAAAAGAAACACATGTAATATTATAAGCAAAAAGTCCTCACATCGTGGGATTTACAAGAAAATGAAAAATACTCATTTTCCGAACCACTGGATAGGTCTTGTCGGTGTGATACTACGATAGCGTAACAAACCATTGGTACAGCTGCCGATTACGGGAAGTTAAAGTTGAGCTTGACCATTTCCAGAATAGATGTGGATCCCTGGTGGACTGAATATTCCCTTGGGGTCCAATTGGCGTCGTCCTCCATCGAATGTAGATGAGGGCTCTAAAACGCAGAGATGTTGGTTCCCGAAATGGTAAGGGAGTATTATATCAGTACTTGGTGGAACATTTGCCACTCTACAACTAGTGAGTCGGGTGATACATGTGAACTCCTAATTAGTCCTACCAGCCTTATTGGGTGAGATGAGGATGCTTTCCGCCCAACCAAAATCTTGGATGCTCCATCGGAGCCCGTCGAGCCCTCTAATTCTGCTCCCACAAATTCTTCGGTCGATCGCTTCCCCAGCCGTGGAAGTGATCCCTTAGACGGTCCCGGGTATCCTTAAGCCCGGTCCCTTCACCCTCCTCCTCGAGAAAGGCAGGGACGGTCCTCGAGAAGAAGACAAGAGTTGCACATGGTTTATCCCGTTCCAACTGCTACCACTCATAATACCAAGGTGAGGAGTGATAATGAGATATGTCTTCTCCTGTGAGGATAGTTGTGGATATATGCTTTCTCTCCTAACGAGAAAAGTCATGTCCTGAGTCGACGGGACAACGTCCTCCTCCCTTACCTTCTCTTCCCTTACCCTTTCAGCATAAGGGGGCGTTCTAAGATGGAGGCCATCAATTCGCCCTAGTCTAGGGACCAGACCGACGCCTCTATTCATCGGGATGTGAGACGGACCTCCACGGTGATCACGAGTCATTTTCGGACGATCACGACCGTGTCGAGCTTGCACCCGGGAGATCCTGTGTTTGGTCGTGGCTTTCATTGAGGGCCCTCGCACTCCCGTGCCCACCGAGCACGCAGCAGCCATGTGGCCAACGTAGTTCCAATCAAAGTAGTGGCTCAGAAAATATTTATACGATAAATGCAAGAGAGATCGCACCTCTCATTCCGTCTTATAGAACCATGGATGTCGTTGCAGAGGGAGACGTCCATCGAGACAGACCTGGATCCGCATGGAATCCCTCCAGCTCATGCCATCAGCGTCATCATCTACGGCTAAACAGGTACCCGAAGCACCTCAAATCCGAAAACGACACACATGTTCCAGGGCCCCACCGGTAGATGAATGACATGAACCCGATGATCGTACTCTTGGTTCCGCAGGATCTCTCCCCCGAGCAACAGGGGTAATTGGTATCGGAATCCTACTAATATAATCAATCGGCCTCCTGTGTCAGGTACCTTCTGAGTCTCAAAGCCTCTCTCTCGGAGCCCTACCGCCCACAAGCAACATACACCCCTCACTGGAGAGCTAACACCGATGAGCTTCCGACCACCAAAGGGGATATAACGTCCCACCATTGGAGCCCGCCTCAAATCTCTGAACAACACATGCATGGCCTTCTCCCCGGCCATCAATCATGTAGGCATCGTGGTCAAAAGGTTCCAGGATAGAAACTTACTCGTCATCCAAGAGCCCTAGGCCGAGGTCAAACCCCCACCGCCTGGCATAGGATTGGTCCACATCGAGATCCCTCAAGAGCTCCTTGGTGTGTCGTCCTACGCGTCGGTGATGGGGAGGAAGGGGACGCTTCCCTCGCTGTGAAGACTTTTGGCTGAGAAGACAAGAGGCCTTAGTCGTCACTGCCGCTGGTGAAGGGGGGCCGCCCATTTTGAAATGATATTTTGATTCTTTTTGTATATGATTGAAATAATAAGTAATTATCAAGGTGAATGACAAGATTAATATTAAATCAGACAAATGACGTGGGGCCAATTATGCAGCTCCAGCCCACCACATATAATTTCCGGACATCTCTTCAAAATTACAGAAAAGCCCCTCAAGTACGTATAAATTTGCACAACAACGATGGCTCTGTAATTTTTTTGACCTTTTCTGACAGAAAAAGGGAAGTCTAGTGGAATCTCTCCGATCGGTCCAGGTTCGCCCAATTTTTCTCCCCGGTTTATTTTTCCGCTTTTCGATTCGTTGTCAATCAGTATCCATCGCTTGAACGCCGCCATTGATGGAGCTTAGGGTTTCGCTTTGTTGTTAGTGTAATCGTCTCTGCTTACGCGTCGAATTGCTCTGGTAATCCCCAAAATTGATGTTCTTCGTATCATTTTTCGTGATTGGATTGAACCCTTTTCGTCTTAATTGATTTAGTCGCTATGTTTGAGCTGAATCTGCATCCCTGACGATAGTGGAATGCTGAATTTTGTTGCAACGATTGTTTGAGATTGTTTCTAGGGTTGTGCCTGGCTTCTGGTGCTCTCATGTGTTTGTGTTTTGGAGATTTAGTTTACAGAGAAGTTCAATTTCGCTTGTATTTTGGTGTTTCTTAGGTTAATTTTGCTTCTAGGATTCTCTGTTAAGAACCCATAATTGTCACTCCTTGATGTTTTGTGTATAACGTTTCATGATTCGATTGAACCCTTTTCGTCTTAGTTAATTTAGTCGCTATGTGTTAGCTGAATCTGCGTCCTTGCTGGGAATGGAATGCTGAATTGTTGCAACTGTAGTGTTTGTATGAGATTGCTTCTAGGATTGTGTTTGGCTTCAGCTGCTCTTATGTATTTGTGTTTTAGGATTGTAATCCACTGAGAAGCTCAAATTTGTCTGTATTTGGTGTTATTTAGGTTGATTTTGCTTTTGGGTAACTGCAGAGAGCCTATCTTTATCACTTATTGGGTCGAGTTTAGTTGCTATCTCTTAGCTGAATCTGCTTCCTTGGTGGGAATGGAATCCTCAATTTTGTCATAATGGTTGTCTTTGTGTGAGATTGTTTATAGGGTTGAGGCTGGCTTCTGGTGCTCTTATGTGTTTGTGTTTCAGGGCTTTAATTTACCAAGAAGTTCAATTTTGTTTGTATTTCGGTGTTTTTAAGGTTGATTTTGCTTCTGGGTAACTGCAAAGAACCTATATTTATCACTCATTGGATCGAGCCCTTTTGTATCCTAGTCAATTTAGTTGTTACCTCTTAGCTGGATCCGCTCTTTGCTAGGAATGGAATACTGAATTTAGTTGTATATCTTGTGTTTGTATGAGATTGTTTCTGGGGTTGTAGTTGGCTTCTGGTGCTCTTACGTGTTTGCGTCTTAGGGTTTAATTTAGGGATATTTGCAAAAGCCAAATACCTGAGGGTACTTTTTTGCAATTACCCCTTTAATTTACCGAGAAGTTCAATTTCTTTTATATTTTGGTGTTTTTGTCAGGTTGATTTTGCTTCTGGGTCACTGCAAAGAACCCACGTTCATCACTCCTTGGCCAGATTTAGCTCTCTCAATGGATGATGGAGAGTTAGATGTTTCGAACCAGGACGTGTTTTCGGGTTCAAACATCGGGGAGCTCCCGAGCTGCTCAATGGACAGTTTCTTCAACGACCTCCTCAAGGAGCCCCACGGGGACAGCCACGCGTGCATGCACACCCACACTTGCAACCCTCCCGGGCCCGACCTGTCCCACACACACACTTGCTTTCACGTGCACACAAAGGTCTTGTCCGGGCCGTCCGAAGACAAGGCGGGGAGCGACGACACCGCGGAGTCCACGGGGAAGAAGTCGAAGAAGCGCCCGATGGGTAACCGGGAAGCGGTGCGCAAGTACCGCGAGAAGAAGAAGGCCCGGGCCGCTTCTCTGGAGGACGAGGTTGTGAGGCTGAGGGCTGTGAATCAGCAGCTGCTGAAGAGGTTACAAGGGCAAGGTGCGTTGGAGGTTGAGATTGCGAGGCTCAAGTGCTTGCTTGTGGATATAAGGGGGAGGATCGAGGGTGAGATCGGGTCTTTCCCGTATCAGAAAGCTGTGAACCAGAACTTGCCCGGCGCATATGTGGTGAATCCGTGTAATGTGCAGTGCAATGATGATCAAGCTTATTGTCTTCGCTCGGACATTGGCTTGAACGGCCAAGGTCTTGGTGGTTGTGGGTATGAAGATATGGAGTGTCCGGCTAATCATAACTCGGAGTTTAAGGAGCTTCCAGGTTCTACAAATGGAAGTGTTGATATCAGCATCATGGGTTCGGGCACAAACAAGAAGAGAGGTAAAACTTGGGGCGCCTTTTACTTTTGTTTGGGGTTAATTGTCAAAAACTACCCTAAATTATTGTCCACAAAAGAAAAACTACCTAAAGTTTTGTCCATGCTTTTAGGCTATACTGAAGTTTCGTGCACCGATTTCCGTTAGAAAAACGTAACAGGTTAATTGTCAAAAGCTACTCTAAGGTATTGCCCACACAACTATAGAACGCATTATGATTGCCCACACAACTTTAGAATGCATTATGTATTGCCCACAAATCTACTGAATCTGCGAAGAACTGCCTAGACCATTCATTCTGTACATTCATCATAGTTTCTCCCTGTTACGTTTTTCTAACAGAAGTCGGTGGACAAAACTTTAGTGTAGCCTAAAGCACGGACAAAACTTTAGGTAGTTTTTTGTGGACAGTGCTTCAGGGTAGTTTTTGACAACTTACCTTTTGTTTATGAATTGGGGTAATTTGTAGCTCATCTAAACTAAAATACAAAAAAAAGGGAAATGTTCATAAATTGTTAGGTTTACCCATGTGATTAAGCAAAAAAATGAAGGGTAAATTGTGTTAGTTAAGAGGGTAAATTGCATATAATTACTTTTATGGAATTGTCCACAAACATCTAACTGAGTTGTTAATTTCAATTGACACATGACTACTCTTATGAATTTTCACGTAACCATAAAAAAATTGAATTTTTTGATGGTTTCCGCTTATATTGTACAATAGTGACACTGGAAATTCATAAGGGTAGTCATGCGTATGTGGAAAAATTACTATGGGGTCATGTGTTTGCGGAAACTTACTGTAGTGTCATGTGTTTGTGGGTAATTCATAAAGGGGGAATTGTGTTAGTAAAGAGGGTAAATTGCATATGATTACTTTTATGAATCGTCCACAAGCATATAACTGCATTGTATATTTCCATAGACACATGACTACCCTTATGAATTTTCACGTGTTGACATCATGCAAAATTAAAGCAAACCATAAAAAATAATTGATTTCTTTTTTCGCCGTGAGTTTAAAATTTTGAAATATCCCAAAACTACTCATTCTCTATCATATCATCTTCTGATTTCAATTTGATCCTGTTCTCGAAATCCGGTATCATATTGAAATTGGAGGATTAAATGATGAGAATGAATAGTTTTGGGGTATTATAAAATAAATAAAAGTTGATGGTTTCCGTTTATTTTGTACAATGGTGGCACATGGAAATTCATAGGGGTAGTCATTTGTATGCGGGAAGTTTACAATGGGGTTATGTGTTCGCAGAAATTTACTATATAGTCGTGTGTTTTTGGGAAATTCATGAAGGTAATTATGTGCAATTAACCCTACTACCCTTGGAAAGATCAACCCAAGCATTTCAATTTGAATCAAATAACTTCCCTTCAACCAAAGCAAACAACATTTATCGAGTTTTCACCTCTTTCACATATCATGTTCATGGTCGTACATTTTACTTATCTTCATTTTAACTTGGGTTAATTGTCAAAAACTACCCTAAAGTATTGCCCACAAACCAAAAACTACCTAAAGTTTTGTCCACTCTTTTAGGCTACACTAAAGTTTTGTCCACCGATTTCCATTAGAAAAACGTAACAGTTAATTGTCAAAAACTACCCTAAAGTATTGCCCACACAACTGCAGAATGCATTACGAATTGCCCTCACAACTTTAGAATGCATTATGTATTGCCCACAAATTTATTGAATCTGCAAAGAACTGCCCAGACCATTCATTTCTGAACATTCATCACAGTTTCTCCCTGTTACGTTTTCAAACAGAAGTCGGTGGACAAAACTTTAGTGTAGTCTAAAAGCGTGGACCAAACTCAGGGTAGTTTTTGACAATTAACCCTTTTAGCTTTGTCATTTCCACTCGTTACAAAAAATCTTTAACGTGCCTATGTTACACTATAGGAGGAAGCCGGGCGGCGACAACAGGCTGAAGAGCTATTCTTATGTCATACAGTCTCGACCAATAAGTAGTTCTGCTGAAACTGCAAAGCATCGGAGCTTCTCAGGTTCATCTTGTGCTATTAATTTGTTCTCTCATTTTTGCTCTTGTGGTTTGACTTGTACTTTTAGAGACCAATGTTATGTGTTTTTTCAAGCTTGTTCTTGCTCTGTTATTTTCCTAAGCTGTATGAATGAATGGTTGATTGCTGAATTACAGAGTTTAGGGGAGATGGTGTTTGTTTCAATGTTTCACTGTACTGTGAGCCTTGAGCAGGTGAGTTACTAATCTCACTCTCAACATAACTGAGCTTGCATGTATCAAAGTTAGGGATGATTACAGAAAAGTACGATGAGGTATTCATCTTTTGTATGTTGTAGCTCCGTTCTTTGATGATTACCAAAAAAAAAGTGCTCTGAACTTGTCCCTTCGTTGCACTGTGTAATTTTGTTTAAAATGATGATATTACCCTTGAGATCTTAAATTTATAAATGATAAGTAAAAAAGCAAAATCCAAAATTATGCCGTTTCTTACTTTTCTTCTTCTCTGTACTATGGGGAGGGAGAAATGAAAATTCTGAATTTTTTGTATTATATTTATTATTTGTAAAAGGTTAAATCGTCCTTTTGAAACAAAATTACCCGGTATTATAAAATTACAACTGTGAAGCCCTAGAATTCAAACTCTTTGTCCCCTTTGCCTAGTTTCAATAACTTTGGACCACATGAGGAGTAAAAAAGGAGAGTACATGCATGTATCATTGTATCCAACATAAAAAAAAAATGTTTTGATTCTCTCTTCTTTTTTAAAAGCAATCATATTCTATGGCATGATGAGAGATACCTAAATCATTTGACATTTCAACTTCCAAATGATACTCTTCCTACCTAACAAAACAACAAAACTACCCTATTTCCATATACCAATTTGAATAATAAATATCTTCTGAAACTTTAGTATGTCGATTCGAAAATTTGAGGTTAAAGAATAGTTATAACATGATATCATGATTCGGGTCTATTATATGTTTGTATTTCCTACTCGATAAGCATTCACTTAGAAATTTGTACTTCAAAGTTGAATCAATATTATACTAAAATGTCACTTTATCACCTCACTTTATTATTAAGATGATAAATGACAAAAATACCCTTGCAACAATCATTCTTGTCTTTAGTTTTACTCAATTACAAAATTCCAATTGGTAGATCAATTTTTCGTTTTTTAATAGCATAAATAAAAGAATTTGATGGTGCCTAGATATTTTTCATTCGAGATCTCTACATTATTATAAAAGCATTTTTATCATCTATCATCCGAAAGGGAGTACTTAAACAACTCAAATCTTCATTATAATCACCATGTATGAAGTCCCAAAACGCAGATACTTCTATAATCCAAGAACGATTTCGTTCTACAATTTTAGATAAATTCACGCAATCAAATCCATTTTTGTATTTCAACTAATACAAATCATTGGTGTTGTCCTCAACACAGCAAAAGAAGAAAGCTAAGACGTGCCGTGTCTATTTATGGAATTCCTCGCTTCAAAACACCACAAAACGTTATCGACTACGCGTGTTCTAACAACAATTCTCAATAGATTTAATTTACAACAACAAAAAACATTGAAACTACACCAAAAACACACGAAAAGAACAAACAAATAAACCTTAATACACAATTGTGACAGCCTTGCTTCCTTTCACATCACAACACAAGCAGCAGGGTTCTCGTCACTAAAAGCCGTCGTGTACCGAACCTCAGTCGAGCTAGCACGTGCGAGCTGCGCCAGGTGTGGGTCCTGCACGTTCCTCACGTGCCCGGCAGGGGCCTTTTTGTCATAAACCCCCGCGGCGTAGGGGTGGGCCACCACATCGTAAGGCACGTACGGCCAGATCTCGGCCTTCTTCCCCGTCCGGTAGCTGATCCTCGACACGACCTTGGCCGGGTCAACGTAGCCCACGACCGTGACCTTGTTTGACTTCCGGTCAACGTCGACTTGGTTCACGCCCTTCATTCCCTCCACGGCTCTCTTCACCTTGCGCTCGCATCCTTCGCAGTCTATCCGAACCTTCACCTCCACGGTCTGTTTTCATGGCAATAGAATAAGTTACGGTTCAGACAAGTACGTGGCAGTTGACTTTTTTTTCCCGTCTTTTCCTAGGTTTTTCGGTGTAAGGAAGTTATAAATATATGGGTGGTTTCGGTTTGTCGTTTCGTAGTCAACCATGTGCGAGGATGGTGGTTAGATTCGACGTTTCAACTAATGTATTAACCAACTAAATATCTTATTAGTTCATGTTGGAATTATTATCAATTCGTTATACCATGTTGTAGACCGTATTAATTTATTTTGATAAATGTTTTTTTTATTCAAGGTTGAGTAACGAAAATGACTCTTATATTACATATAAGAGTAAATTTAATTAAAAAATATTTTTATAAAAGATGGACACTATAGTTTTCTCAAATTTAAAATATTTATATTTCTAAAAAAGTTTCAAGTTTTTTATTTTTAATACAAGGGGTATTTTCACAAATTGTGATAAATTGAAATAGGGAAAATGACATATAATTACGCTTAATTATCTCTGATTTTCAACTAGTTATACTTAATTATTACTTTTGTGTGGAAGATATTCTAATTTTCCAAAATTGTCAATTTGTTACAAAAAGATATGGCAGTGATGTGAAAATCAAGTGCTCCATAAGATAATTTTTGAAAAATTAAGATACCGTCGAGACAAATTTATAGTTATGTATAGTAGATGGAAATGGATGGAGGGTAACTTGGTGTAATTAACTTATTGAAATATAATAAAATTTAATTATAATGAATCAATGAATTTTAAAATATAAAATAATAATACTCTAAAAATGTATATGATAGTGAAGTCTAAAGTGTTCATTTAATAATACTATGAATAGTCAAATTAATTCCATTTTTGTGTTCATTCAATGAACAAAAGCCTAGGAAAGATAAAGCAAAAGGGTTCCCCCAAAAAAAGCACATCCATTACTGGTCTGTTTGGATGGTGGGAAAATCAGGGACCCAAATTTTCTCTTCAAGCCCAGCAAGCTTACTGATCTATCACAACCCAAAACAACTCACTGACCCCAACTTCAAGAGAAAATCAGATCGAAATCTAAGTTTTTGAGCTCGACCCAATTCAAAACCCGATCAAATCTAGCTAAATCAACTCAAAAATCGAAGCACACATGGCTAAATTCAGAGATATATATATACCTGTAATTGCTTGCGTCTCTTGAGCTTGTTGCTGCCACTGGAGCAATCGAAGAGATGAGACACGTGATCCAGAGCTCCCATTCTGAAAAAACAAAAGCAAACTCGACGATCTATACGAGGAAGACGAATAGAATGTTTGAACACAAAAGAGTGACGATGTTGAATCTTCCGACAAGGGTCGTGCCCGTTTATATAGAAGAGGCGGCTTGTTGTGGGACCCAGTCTTTGGTTAGTTCCGTAATTACTTAATGCTACGCGTCGGTTTCTGATTGGTGATGGCTTAGATTATCCCGCACCGGCCTTGTGGGTCCCGATTTATCTGTAACTGCAAATGGCGGTGGTCAACGGATTTTACTGGGATGGGGGAATCGAAGACTGGGCTCGAGCCCAGTGGAAGAAAGCCCATAAGCTGATTTGGAGCTCAACGGGCCAACATTCGGCCCACTCTATTCCGTTTTGCAACTTTATAGATCAGCTAAACATTACTCTTTCCACTAGAAATCATATCCATGTGATAAGATAAGAGTTGAGATGAATTAAAAAATGTGCAATGGAAAATTTATAAATAAGATGAACTATGTGAGAATGATCCGACTTTTACAAGTGTTACGTAGGTAGTTCTGTTTAACAAGATCTAACATCGTGATGAAACTATTCCCAACAAAATCTGACATTAGAATAGAACTGGTTCGACATCGAACATTCTATAGGACATGAGCGAATGCATTATCAGATCATTATTCGACATGTGAATGGATATTATGTTTTAAGATATAGACGAATCAATGAAATTATTGTTTTGTCCTTGGATCATCTTAATCCGATGCCAAAACGTGCTTATGCACACATTCGATTTTGAGATTGTTGGTGACAAATTATTGTATTATCCTTCGATCATCCTAATCTGATACCAAAAACACGCATACACACATCCGATCTTGAGATTAATGGTGACGAATGTGATTTCTAACTCAACGTCTATCAAACGATGAAAGGTGAAGTTGAAGTTCGACGCCTCGTTTATTGAACGGCCCAAATTCTGATTACAATCGATTCGAACAAAAATTTCACAACACTTCCTACAATTAATTCTATAGCCACATTTTCTCATACGTAAACTCCAGAAATACATTCAAACCAAGAATTTAACCAGAAAAACTAAACCATTCTTAATTGCTAACAAGATCTTATATATTTGAATTACAACCTTAACAAAAACAAAGCAAAACAATAATCATTACTAATCTTAAAGACATGCCTCAAAACAAATCGAATCTCTTATCTAAATTCTAACAGCTAAAACAGATTTCAAAACACAAATCTCAAAACCAAGTCATGGGTTTCTTTCAGTACAAGCTATACCCGAAGAACTGGCTAAAAATAATAGCTAAACCGAGCGCAATAGCTATAAGCGAAGAAGCCCAAGTAAGCTTCTCGGTGATCCTAGGAACCTTCTCCTTCAAGGCCTCACTACACGACCCTATGAACACAGTATAGCTCCCCATAGCAACCACAGTCCCAACCAGGAACATACCCAAGTAAGCAGCCCCGGCGACCCGTGAGGGCAACGCAAGCGCAGGCAAGACCATCATCAGGGCATCAGGCTGGAGCCCGTGAACGATCCCGGTAGCGAACGTGGCGAACCCGATCTTCTTCTTCTTTGGGTTCTCGAGCGCCTCCTCGTAGGCGCTGACATCGCATTCCCCGTTTTCCAGAGCTACGCAGGGGGTGGGGACCTCGGACGCTTCCCTGATCCCCATGGCGCCGATGACCAGGAGGGTGAGGCCGACGATCCTGGTGCCCCAGGTCCGGATGATCTCGATGTGGAGGCGGTCTTTGAGGAGGAGGAATATCAGGCCGAAGATGACCTGGCCAGCGTCGTGGCCGCAGCCCCAGAGGGCACCGACGGCGGCGCTTTCCATGCGGGTTCGGCCGATGGAGAGCGGGGCCAGGGCGGCGAGGTGGTCGGGGCCCGAGAGAGTGTGGAGGCAGCCGGCGAAGAACCCGGTCCAGGCACTACTTAGTAACTCCGCCCTGATCAGGCTTTTCCCTACCGTGGCGCCGCCTGTGTTGGCGGCGGTTTGGAAGCTTGCGAAGGCAGGGGGCGCCAGCGCCGGGATGACCAACATTATAGTGAGAGCGGAGAGTAGTATAAATGTCCCGGCAGCAGTTGCCTAGGAAACAAAACATTAACTGTCATGAATTTCAATCATTTTCCTAAACATACTTATGTAATGTAAATACTCTTAAACTCATGTAATCACATACTCAACATCAATTAGATAATCAACAAGATAGACTAAAATTCAATGCAAAGCCACTGATCTTATCAACTTGAATAAATAACTTCAAATTCAAGTACTTTCCAATCATTGTTCATGCACACAATATATGATTTCAAATTTAAATTCAAGAGCATAACATAAAATTCACCTTACCGCCGCAAATTAGTTGAACTATCGCCACTAGAAACTGTAGTTTAAAACCTCAATTTCAATATGAAACATGAACCATGAACCACATTGCTTCCTAAACCTCTAATCTCTTCCTCAAGGACAAATTAAAACGCAAAAACTTCTTAACATGAATCGAAATCAAAGTGAAACTGAGATAAATAAGACAGCTTTGAGCTTACAACATTTTCCTAAACAAAGAACAATTAACATGATTAGCATCAAACTCAGTCTCACAATTCCATTTCACTTGATAATTATAAAGAACAATTAGCAAAGCAAAAACTTTATTTTTCATGCCTAATATTGCTATAATACCGATTAAAAATCCATAAAGAACTACTAATTCTACCATAATTTCCTTTTCTCTTCACAGAGACACAGTAGTTGAAACCCACATTCTACAAAAGCAAATATGTTGCATCCATGTTTGAAGAAGAGAAAATTCTGAAAATTTTCCATACGTCTATTTTCCCAGCAGCCAAACAGCCCATTTATAACCATCGTCCCCAATTTCACACTGCTCCCCTCATCAATTTAGGCAAAAACAAAATCAACATCATGACAATCAAATTCAATCCAACCCAACTATATCCAACACCGAATCGAATCAACCCAAAAGAAATCGTAAAATGAAAACATAGAGATCAGTACCTTCTGAATCCCAGAACCTCCTCCTCCAGCATCAGATTTGACGGAATGCGACTCGGGCACAGACCCTTTTGCCGAGTCAACTCGGGAAGGCGACGGAGAAATCAAATCGAAGGAAGGTCTCGATCCAGACAACGAAAACGAAGATGGGTTCTCATGTTTGGAGGAAACCGAACTCACTCGCGAGGTGAAATTGAGTTTGGCAGAGTCGACTCGGCCGAGTCGGGGCAGAAGAGGAGAGAACTTCAAATGGATTCTAAAAGGGGTCGGGTACGAGGAGTAGAGCAGCTTCTCCATTGCTTCTCCTCCGTCTCTGCTCTCGAAGAGGAAAATGGAGGATTTGCAGAGAGTTGGCGAGAGAGAGAAGAGATTGAGGATAGAGTTGGGTTTTAACTTATATTGACTCTAAATATAACTGA
>JAYMTN010001060.1:0-13838 GCA_036897425.1 Erodium trifolium | reverse complement strand
TGTCATTTTGAAGAGTCTGAGCCATGAACATTTATCCATCCAGAAATTAATGCTCTATTCTTTTTCACTTTTATGTTTTGTTAGTTTATTCTTTTAATCTTCAAACATGGGGTCGTACCCGGGTCGGGTCTTCTTTGATACTATATTATTTTTACAGTAAATCGATTTGGATCCAGTTTCAGCTCTAGATTTTTAAGCATGTTTAGTAAAAGGAAAGTTGCAGGCAAAATTTGAAGTTTTTATCAGAAGAAAACAAGAAAGAACAAGCATATAAAGCTCATAAACCATTTAATCAACAATTAATTCAAAACAAACCACCATCAACAAACCCTAACATCAGACAACAACACTACAAACAAACTATATATCACACTACCTACCAGGAACCCTAGATAGACTAAGTAAGGGATAGTGATGCACAATTGACTCTATTTTTAAGGCTTAATTTGAAAATGAACATGATTAAAGATGAAAGTGAAGTCTCCCTAATCACTATGGATATCGGTAAGCTACTCGAAACGATCAACGGACTGAAATAACCACTTTATCTGCGCTTTCCACGGCTTTGACAGCTGTTGTAACAACCTTACCGGCGGTTTCTTCGGCTGGTATCTTCTTCCTCAGTGGTGGTGCTGGTGGCGACGAGTAAAGATCGGCGAAATATGCGTGAAGCGACCCAGGCCTCGGCACCGTCAGATCCAAAATGAGAAGAGCGGCCGCGAGGATGAAAACGAGCAAGAAGCACATACCAGAAGCATTATCAGATCCCACCGTCCTTCCAAACGCCGACGAAGTGCTCGCCATCACTGATTTCACTATATGAAACCGATCTTCCGCCGTACCATCGGCGAGCTTGGACAAGAAAGCCATTCCCGCGGCCAGCATCGAGTACGAGAGCGACGCCCAAAACGATGGCCAGAACTCGGTACTGCTGATGGAAAGAAACACGAGGAACACCTGAAGGATTCCTAAGAGAAACATTCTGGTGACAGTGCCGCCTCTGGAGACCATCAGTCAGACGCAGTAGGAGACGGTGGGGATCCCGGCGGCTAAGACGATCGCGGAGACCACGGAAACGACGACGTCTCCGGCGGCGGTCGACAGGAACGCTTCGAACGCTACCACGGAAGACATGAAACAGAAGGCGGCTCCGATCAGGAAAGCATTTCCGTCGATTTTCGCCATTTGGATGATACACAGAGAAGTGTGGATTCGGAACAATTGAGGAGAGTCGATGAGACGTAGTGTGAGAGAGGAAGTAAATAGTACAGAGAGGGAGGGGAGAGGATGAAAAAGTGGTATCTTCCAGAACATCTAAATTGCCCGAGCTCCAGAACATCTAAATTGCCCGAGCTGGGCCAACAAGCCCAATGTTCAACGACAAAGAAGCCCGATAATATTGTGTTTTTTTTTTAATCACGGTATCTTAAATAAATAGCATATTTTTATTTAATTCACAACTTAAGAGAGTTTGCTTAACCAATTAAATGATTTTTGATCAATTACTTGAAAGTTTGACCCATACTATTAGTATGTAAATTATACGATCACATCCAAAATATAACAACATAGGTTATATTTTATAGGTCATTCTAATCTCAATTGCAAGGAAGCCATGTAAATAAAAAATGAGATAATTGTAAAACTTTACGAATGAAATATGTGTTTTGAGAACTCTATCGGGATTTTTTTTATGGATATATCTTAATTATTTTCAGCCAAGAAATTGATTATCTTCAACATAATTTGATCACCAAGTGACTTCAATTCTTCATAAATAACAATTTTATCCTTTACATTATACGTACTTCGATTTTTTGCAACAAAAATAAATCATAATTGTGGAATTGCAAATGGAAAATAGTTGAGGGTTGCGGACAAAAATACATGCGTTTTCACCGCAAATTTTTGCAATTATCCCAATAAAATTTGAAATCATAAGTCATATCCCTCACTGGCAATAGGCACTGGATAGACAAACAACGCAATATCACATGCAAAATGTCCTCATTCTAAATTTCTACCTCATCATCATCAAAGCAAATTTACAGACTGGCTATGGTAACTCTGGCACTCCAAGTTTAAAGTTTCCACAGTAATAAACACAGTTTCTCTTACATATAAACACATTTCACAATGTTTCACCTCCTGTGACTCTTCTTAGAGTTCTGGAAGTTTGTAAAGTAGCGCGAAACAAAAAACGGGCAACCCAAGAAACGAATAATGTTATTGCAATCTTTACCGGTTGCAACATTTTCATCCTCAGTTGAGCTCAAGTGACTTAGATATGTTTTACCTTCATATATGTAAGAAAGTTGCTGCCATAGAAGGACGCTCAACCCTGTTGCAACGGAAACACTAGAAATAAACAGGTAAAAGAGGATGAGCCCTCTTGTGGATAGAAGGAGCGCAGAGCTGAGCCAGTCTAGAATAATCCCCTTGATGACGTTGAGAGCAATTTCGGTGCTGGAACCCTGTATGAAGATGGGTCTGCTTTTTATCGGCGGCACGATCTTTAGTCCTACATATGCACACATGATTGCTGCATAGGTTGTGCCTGCAATGGCTGAGATGAGGAAGGCGATGAAGTTTTGGTGATTTTCTGCCCCAACACAGTTCCCTATCTGAATCGATGTCAAATTTATACATGGTTAGCAATTGAGATAGAAGATCGAATAACTGAATTGTGATTGAAAACAGAATATTGACTTTATAGTGGAGATTTAAGGATAAATTGTTACTGTTTTGACTTTCCCACCCATGTCCTTGTTGTAACAAACTCAAATGAATAAAAACTGGGGTGATTAGAGTTTACTACCTTGTACTTTGAGTGATTTCTAATTTACTACCTTGTACTTTAAATTGTATGATTCACCCTGATCAACTTTGTTTTTGTTCCAATTTATCCTAGGTTTAATGACGAAATTGGCCCTTATAAATATAAGTATATAACTGCTAAATTCAATGTTTTTTATTGATGATTCTTGTTTTTTCAATACAATGAGAGCATCCCTTTATATAGGGATTACCTCTATACTAAATAGGAAATGAAATACAAATGCTAAGCAACACAGAAATAGGAAAACCTTAATGGACTAGGAATGGGAAATAAACTAAACTCTAACACTAACAAACAAATTTAATTAAAAATAATATAGAACTAAAAAAACTAAAAAAATCTAAAGGACGAACACCATAGTCTTCTCTCTTTTCCCCCAGATTTTTTCATGTTTTTGTTAATATCAAGGGCTTTTTTGTCATTAAACATCAAATCAGGGTAAATTGAAACAAAAACAAAGTTAATCAGCATGAGTGATATGATTTAAAGTACAGGGTAGTGAATTAAAAATCGACCCAGGTATTATCCCTATAAACTATAACTCGTCCAAAAGATAGTCTTGCTAATCCAAACTATAATACTATTAGTAGAAAGGCAAGCAGAAACTTAAATTGAGACATCAATTTCAGGTACAGCGGATGATTAAAGTGAGATGAACATAAGGAGCCCTATCATTATCGTCATCTAAAACTCTGTAATACTATTTAGTTAAATGGCATATATCACAGTCAAGCCATGCACACCGGTAAATCTGCAATTATTATAGACTCATGGAAACTAAAAGATCAAACCAAACTACGTATTAAATTCAGGACCTAAATAACAAAGCATCTCAAATAGACGACATACGTTTCAATTAACAACCAGAACAGGAAACTAATTGTAAGCTTGATGTAGAGAAGTATACTTACAAATGGGCAATGATGATCCATGTCCAATACACACATCCCACACGAACGGCAATGATGGGCCCTAGGTGACTTGGGCCTTGAACATTGCCAACAAAAAGTATAGTTCTCAAGACCACCTTTCCCAACAACTGGGTAGCTACCCCACACTATGGTCGGTGGTCTGCCAGCACAGCGGAACGAGGCAAGGCTGAATGTCAAAATAGTAGACACTGACAAAACAATTGTTATGGTGGAGTGGAATATACCACATAATAATCCCGAAGAGAAAATAACAGGGTACACTGCCCATACTCCTCCACCTGTACTTTCCAAAATATCGGTCAAGCTGTGATAGAGGGAATCATCAAACTAAGTAAACAAAATAAATGAATCGATATGTAAAATATGGGGCTAAAGACCGGCAATTTGTTGAGCTCGATCATTTCATCGGGTAAGATTGCTGGGAGTAAGAGACATTAGAAACATGGTTTGTAATGATTCACTTATAAAATAATAGAATGGGAATGTATATATTAGGGGAAATTAACAAACAGTTTGCTGGTTAGGTACTCAATCATGTGTATAAATATGTATACTCAAGAGTACATGAATCACTTTCATCAAATTGCAAACAAACATTAAAATGTAGGCCTGCAAAGAGAAATAACGAAATAAGACTAAAACATCTGAGAACTTTGAGGACATATATAATCAAACCAAGGATATAACAGTGTCATGTGTGTGAGAGAGGATCAATCAAAAAAAGACATAGAGAAGCCAACATGACTTACATATCACAAACAGCATAAACACAATCAACACGGAGACAAAGCACCGGTCACGCACACGTTTCCACCAAAACCATTTGTTATCACGTTTTCGGGAATTTTGATTCGTTATGGCTCCACACCAACCACACTGGAAAATGGGTGAAGAAGATGGAAGAATCAAGCGCAACCCACAACCCCAACACGATACCTCACGCTCCTCCTCAGCCACAGTGGCTACAAAATATTCCTACAAATAAAATTTACATAAGCTGCCTAAATAAACATATAGCACCCAAATTATTAACAGAGATATCTATCTCCCATAAGTTATAACAAGTGGGGTAGAGAGTACATGATATTAAGGTGTAAAGGGTGCAAAGTCAGAGATTTAGAATCCTTAAATATTTACAAATAGTTAAACGGTAGACTTATTTGGGACTGATGGAGTAGCATTAAAAACAATGTTTGTCCAATGCACTATGAATTAAACTCATACTGTACCTATAAAACACTGTTTGCAGTAAAATATATTTAATAATTTTTCATTGATAAATTCAAATTTCATTTAAGTAACAAAATTAGTATCACCAACATTTCAATTAATCATGCCATAAAGAATGATCAGCAGCAATAACATATATGGAAGAAAAAAAACAGCTAATAAATACATATTTAAATAAGAATATCATTAAAACGGCAGCAAAACCCCATCTTTTCGAAAGGAAATAATTTACTTGCACATACGAAATCTACAGCATGATCGAGAAGTGAATAGAGCTAAAACCCTATGAAGGAAACGAGAATCGGACTCACCTTGGCCAATTCAGCCATCTTTTTCCTTGACCCTTGACCTGTTTCTGGGGTTCGTATTCTTCGAAAGAACCTAATTTTCTCCCACGAAGACGAAGAACAAATGGGTCCTCGTGGAATCGAACAATCGAGAACACGAACCCTTTGTTTCTCCGAATCGTCCCTCCGATGTCAATTTTCCAGAAGACAGGGAAGGGTCAAACAGAGGAATGATGAATGAATTATCTCTGGTTTTTTGGGCTCCTGCCTTGTGAGTGATATGATGGAAGAACTCACCTGCTCCGTCACAAAAGCCCAATGGGCCACTATATGGGCCACTTTAAGATTTTTATTATTGCGAATTGAAGGCCCGTGCTTTTCTTTTCCTTCACTAAATCTAAGATGAAATTGGCATTTGAAGTACAATGCTAATTGATTTATTTTTATTTTCATTGTATATTGTATATTTCAAACAATCAATTTTTGAGTTCCTAATGAAAAACAGGAAAGGTACTAGTTTACCTTTCAACAAAAATGAAGGTACTAGTTTTACAACGTTAACAAAAGAAATAGAGTTTTAGACCATAATTTAATAATATTTTAAATTTTATAATATAAATGTAAATATAAAATTTGAGATTCATGGAAAATAACGTTTTGATTAAAACCGTTAATCATAGACTCGAAGAACGGTTATGGTTTAACTTTAACTGATGAAATGACTATATCGATCGTGAATAAACGCTAAATGTAATATATAAATTTTCACAACTCAGATATAACTTCACCAATAGAAATAAGAGTATATAGGACAAGTGCACGACTTAGAAGGCGTTGCAAAAACGATAAAACACGACCAAAAGAAATATGGAAGGTATGAATTTTACAATGTTGACAAAAAAATAGACTTTTAGACTATAGTGTAATGATATTTTGAACTTAAAATTTGTGATTCAAAGAAAATCAAATATAATTAATAAGATCAATATGTGATTCTAACAACAGTCATGAATGGTTTAGAGTTGATTTAAAAATAAAATAGAGTTTTAAGAGATAACTGATAGACTTAAATTTAAATTTAACTTTTAACTCATGAATGATTGAAAATCAACGTCGATTATGAATGAACCTTAAATATATTGTGTATTTCCATACCTCAAATATAACTCACCCAATACGAATAGGAGTTACAGAACGTAAGCGCGACGTAGACGGCATTGAAAAGAGGAGATTGGCCGGCGCAAAACACGGCGTGCATACCGGAGGAAGATCGGGAAGTGGCGCAAATACTAACTCCCTCTACCATCAAGATAACGAAAAAGAACGAAATAAAAGGAAATAAATAACCGCAAAACCAAATAGGATGGCCCCACAGTCAACAAAAATCGCCACGTGTCCACTGCGATCCGTACAGAGCGAGCCAACCCGGTCGCCCATACGTCCTCGGGAACCGTTTCTTACGATCTGCCCCGACACATGTCAGTCTCTGATTCGCCGCTCGCGCGTGCGCCTTCTCCTTCGGCACTATAAAGCAGAGTGAGTGAAGGAGAAATTTACATTCAGCTGGTAACTACTAACCAGAGCAGTTACTCTTCTCTCTCGATCTCTATCCTTCCAAATTATTTTCCGTCGCTTTCTCTCTCAATTTTCTCGGGAAAATTGACCTAGAAAGCTTGTAATGCTCTACCAAACGATTTCAGTTCATCGAAAACATTTTCCGCCTCCTTTTTTGCTTTTTTCTTCTCAATTTGAGCGAGAAAATTAATCGATAAATGTAAGTTTTTCCAATTTTCTGAATTGTGCTCTCTACTTTTCCATCTCGACTGATTTTCGCTTTATCCAGATCATTTTCTGCTTTCTACGAACAAAAATAGTTCACGCTCGTTTTTTTCTTTCTGAATTTACTTATTTTTTCTACATTGATCATGGTTATCTGTATCAGATCTCAGCTTTTCTGTTTGGTTCTCGAATTTTCTGATTTTCTCAGCTAAAATCGATGTCTCTGTGTTGAGAATTTCGCTAGAAATGAGTTCATCACTTCAGTTTTGGGCGCGAAAACGAACCAGTTCACGCTTCTCTCTGAATTTGCAATATGTTTTCGTTTCATTAGATCTTAACTTCGCTGTTCCATTCTCCAGTTTTGCTCCATCGATTTAATTCAAATATCTCTGTTGATAATTCGGCAATTTCGCCGTACCTGACGATTTAGGGTTTTGATGAGAGAGAGAGTCGGAGAAGAGAAACTGAGATAAGCGGCGCCGTATACAGAAGAAGAAAAAAGTCGTTTGCATGCTTTTCCACGGCTTTCTTGAACTTTGTACCACTGATAGCCGTTAATTACAGCTCGTAACCATGGCTATAGTAATTGCAGAGCTCAAGAAAGTCGTGGGAAACCATGGACCGATTTTGCTCGAATCGCTTCTCGTCGTCAAATTTTAGCGTCTAAAGCTTCCAGGTAATTCCAATTATGGACTCTCCGTCTCTTTTTAGGTCTTACATCTTCAGCTTTATCGAAATTCTGGATCTGAATATATATAATATTGAAGGACCTGTCATTTTCTGGAGAAAAGTTTCATCATATCCATGTGATCAGATCTGATATATCTTCTTTCCAACTAATCCGCAATTTTAATTATATATCTTCTGGCAACAGATCAAACGCTGAAACTACTTCATGGCTGGTTGATTTAGCACATCATTTCCGTTATGAATTACCAATTTATTAATTAATTTTTCACATATTTACATGTTTTTTTTCTTCAGAATATGAGTATATATATAAAATAAGATTATTTTGATTGAATTGGATTGGTGTGTTTGAAGTACGACAGGTACTGTTATTACTGTTAGTATGAAAGATAGAAATGACCCTTCAGAGCATGAATTTTCTCTCTATTTTGGGTTGAGGAGCAAAAGAGTGAAATTATGCATAATGTGGACCCTGTTTGGTTTGTCCATAAATAATGGGTCTCTGATTTGATATATTATACTCTTCTCTCATTTTCTAGGAGCAGTTAGTTTCGAATTACCTTGCACTGCTTCTATTTTTTCACCTCTGCCTGCAATTCTTTCGCGGTTTCTTATTTGTACAAGGAAATGGTACGACATATAATATTACATGGAGAAGCAGAGACCAACACTTTTTTCATGTAAAAGGTCTCTTCAGTCTCTGAAAGTAAGTGAGACTTCTTGCACTATTATTGACTCCACTTTCTTCCCCCAAACCAGTAGTAGACAATTTCGGTTTTGAATTTCAAACCATTCTTCACTCATATATCATCCAGGTTGGTATCGTGAATGTGATTATGATGGGTAATAATGAAATTTATTAATTAATTTTATAATGTGTTTTTAAATTAAAGGTTCTGGACTCTTGCATGGGCTCGAAGATGGGCCTAATTGTTCTACCACTGTACCCTCTGCGCGTGGGTCCATAGTTTGGCCCAAATATATATTTTGGATCTGCAGATAATGAGTTTTTGTCAACATGAAACGAGAATCACTCACGACTAGCCAGCCAATCTAATCTTTATCGAGGGTTGGGGTTATCCCTTTTAAAAGTCGTTTACTGATAAATGATGATAGTTGAAGTGACAACTACTAATAAGAGTGGTGCATGTCTATATGACTATATTGGTTTAGGCTTAATTTTTTTTTATCTGTATCAACATTTCTATCGATTAGATTATTTATAATATTTATATTAATATTGTTCGTCTGTTAAAATAATGTATTTTTATCTCATTCGTAAAAATGGCTCGTATTGCATTGAATGCATTGTCTATTCATTCATCTATTTCAAATTTCTCTTTGATATTAAGAAAGAAGAAAAAATGTAGCAAAAAATTTAAATAGATGACAACTAGATCGGATATAATATTAAGTTTATACAAATGATGAATGAATTAAAGAAAAGAAAGTTTAACATTAAATTCATAAAAAACACCAAAATACTAATATCATAATTGTTCGAATGATCATTTTGGAGCTATTGGTGGACTCCCTTTGGTTGTTGATCTTGGTGCCTGCACTTTGACTGAATTATTAGTAGAATACCATGGCACTGATGTAATTGTTATTTTAAATTTTTTAAACAAACGACCATGATTAAAAAAATAATGTAATTTAGAAGAGTGGGCAATATATAATAATAATTCTACACATGGGGTTTGGAGCAAATTGATAAATAGAAATTTAATGGATTTAATCAAACCAAACACTTACCCAAGACACACAATATAATGAAACCAATGTCCCCAAGATCGACCATCTTTCTGGTGAAGTTTACCGCCCTGGCTATCCTCCCCGCTTCCATCCATATCTTGAGTTTGTCGTGGGTGAAGTGACAATCTTGAACGATGTTGTTGGGGTCTCCCCGGGATTCACAACCTATCGGGCAAGAAACAATGTGTCGCCAATCACACCGATCTCGTTCTGATGGTACCAAGATACAATTTCTTGAGACGTTTTGAGATCACCCACTTCTTCAACGTTAGGAGTCATGGTGTCACGAAAATAACAGACCCTACTGTCCGGGTTGATAGGATGGTTTTTAAGCGCATAATTAACCCCAGAAATAGAAACCACCCTACCATAAAAAGACGGGGATATCTCTGAACATAAGACGCTCCATTTGTGTTTATGAAGATCAAGCTTGTATACCCAACTATATGACTTGTAGCTTAGGCATATGTTGATACCAGACTGCTCTTCATCCACAAAATAATACAAAATCTTCACATAGTCCATAACACCTGAATTTACTTTGAAAGGGGGTTCGGGATCAAATTTGCTTCGAAAGGGGGTTCAGGGAGCCCAATCGGCAGCATGATCAGTATCTAAAACCTCGAAATTTGGCAATGATTATGTTTGCAACAGAAAGCGCGAAAAAGAATAGATCCTAGATCATACCACAACGACCATGGGAAACAACTTTTTGGTGTTTAAACATGGACCTTTTTCGATAATGCCTAACACATTGTGATCATGAGGAAGGGTGTTTTCATGAAAATTGGGAATGGCGTCGAGATTTATCTTATATGTGTCAAGACTAGGATCATGTAGGGTACGACTGGTGGTGGCGGTGGCGGTGGTTATAGTGTTTGCCCCTATCATGTATATGTATAGGGTTGAATCAAGGACACCAAGCCCGGAATAGTAAGGTGAGGACGTGGTACTCACATCAATCGTGAAATAGAGTTTATGTATCTCTTTGCCACTCTTGTTGAATGCTCTGAATTCGTACATATACATACATGAATAAATCACAAACATTACATCCTCCAGTCTCACAAAATACCGAGACTTGTTGAGAATATTTACATGAGAAATTTGAAATCTAGAAGCAAAAAATAATAACTTGTTCATGATATTCACATAAACAAATTTCGAATTCTAGAAGCGAAAACCGTGTACCTGGATTTGGAGACTTTTGAAAAGAATCTTGTTTAGTGAACTACGAAGTGAAGCCATCAGAGATGAACCCGGTTGGTGAACAATTTCGTTGCTTCTTCTGCATAGCCATTGATGGCTGGTTGCTGGTCCCATGATCATGGAGTTCCACTTTTTTTTTTTTTTTTTTTTTTTCTTTCTTAAATTCAAATTCAGGCCCAAGTCAACAGCAAAGTAGGCTTAATCTTGATGGGCCTACAAATGTGTCAAAGGACCCAAACATTAATTAAGAACGTGTTGTCCTTTCATACAAAGTAGGCTTTATTTTGGTTCTTTTGCCAAAAGTACATCGTCTAGTTCCGATAAACCTGTTTTCTCTCATAATCAAAAATATATGTCGGTTACTCTTCGACTTTGTTTCGTATCCATAACTGATTCTAATGATAAAGTACATAGGAAACTAAGAATTTGTTTTCCCATGTTCTATTTTGGAATTAGAATTACTCCAGGTTCGAACCCTAGCACCTTAATTCAAATTTTCTAAATTTAATATGGGGTCCACGGACCTACTAATAGATCCATATCGATATTCAAACTACTCATGGTTTTTAGTCTCAATAAGGTAAATACCTAGTTTGTATGAAAGTAGTGTCGCAAATTATGAAGAGCTCCCTTCATCAACACGATAACATAGATTTCAAACTTCTAGTTGGTTCCTACTACCTCCTTTGAATATGACAATCAAAGTCTACTAGCGACTCTCCGAACGAGCACTTTCGACCTTGACTCCCTTGCCAAACTTTGTAAAGGTTAAACTACTGAGGATTAATTGGGTTAAACACACTGAAGGAGATAGTTTAAGTATTGTTTTAACAATGTGAAGTCACACGTAAAAAAAAAAATAGTTTTGCCGGTTGTGCTTTAATCCAAACTCGTTCTTTTGAGTGATTAGATTCTTTGTTTTGTATCGTTTACATAGTATATAGTATTTCTTTCTCTTTGATCAAAGAAAATAGAGAAAAATATGTTTTTATTCCTAGAAGAGAAGTGATACAATTCTTGCAGCACGGAAGACCAAGTCATTTTGTTCCTTTATATTAGTAAATGGAATATTTATATAAATATGTTTTAGTTTTAGTTTCCTTCTACTAACGCAATATTCCGCTGCAGCTCTTGGTTAAATTCTATGTTAAAGGATTCCGGGTTCGAATCCCGGCAGTCGTAATTATTTTTTCTTAAAAATTATAATTAATTTATTATAGTGGCCATGTTCATGCTATTTTGATGTTGTGGCCATGTTTCCTGCAAGCTGAGAGCAAAGACCCTAACATTATAGCATCTGCCTCCATTGGCATGTTTCCTGCAAGCTGAGAGCAAAGACCCTAACATGTTTCCCATGTGCTATTATTTTCAATGAATGTTCACTTCAAGTCTTTTTTGTTTGTTATGAGCAACAATTATCGATAATTTCAACATCTCGTAAAACAAACATGAGCCCACACTCTTGCACTGAAGCTACACTTTGGTGTAGCAGACACTTCCTCCCCTTTACATAAACCCCTTTTATCATTCAATTCCTTCACACATTTCCTCTTTTTTTTTTCTCTCACTTTTGTTCACATGCTCGAGATGAAAACTGTACGACGCCCAATGGCTAGGTTGATTAAGAAAGAAACCCACTTTGCGGTGACATGACTTCTACGTGTCGACGACCAATACTGACATAACCTTTATCGAAAATACCTTATGACCATCGATGCTACGCTCCTCGAACGATCCCAACAGAAACTGCTGGATCATTAGAGAAAACAACAAAAAAGGTGAAGAATTTTGACGATATCTACCGACGTCGCTTGGAACAACGACTTTCCGATGCGAACGATCGGGAAATCTTAGATGCTGCTCATGCTGAGTACAGAGTGCTACACCATGTTTCATATTTTATTCAATAAAATCCATTGATGGGGTCTCGTTAGAGACTCATCGAAGCGTCGCCTCTAGGTCGGTTTAATTAAAGTCTTCAAATTTAATATTAATGTAATGTGTTATGTAATTGTGTATGCAATATTGTTTCATTTGAAATAAAAGTTCACTTCCATTTTAATTTAACTGTTAAATAAAATTTAATTAATTATGTGAAGCCAAGTTGTTGAGTTGTGTGCTTGACTTAACGATTAAGACAAATGCTTGGTTTTACTATTGTACATTACATATGACATAAATATATTTTTCAAGCGAAAGAATAACTTTTTTAAAAAAAATTCAAACGTAAGTTGGAAAAGAATAATGGGAGATAAAACCAATCGTATATAGTACTACATATAATCCTTGAAATGTAAATGAGGCATAAACGATTGTTTTGAAACGATGAAATGGAAATCGAAAGGTAACAACATAGAAAATATAATAAATTTGGCTCGACTGAGACCAATCATATGTGCATAAAAGCAACTAGAGTATCCTTTGAGGCTCAATATAAGTCTAGGTAAAGTGTTTGGCTTTGACACGTAACACATTAATTGGTGGATAGACCCTAACTAGGACCGAGTTGGCATTCCTCCGTAACAGCCCGAGACCAAGGGTAGGCTTTATGGGCCCCAAGGAGGCTATTTCTCAGGGCTCGCATGAACCTCCTCGTATCAAATAGATGCTCCCACCCTAGTCAGCGATAGGGTATTCTACAGCTAAATACCTATAGGAAGACCTTATGACACGCCTTTATTGGGAATCTGAGGGCTAGTGGTATCAGGGAAAACCCTCATAGAGAATCCATTGACTCGTCTTGACTCGTGGGAGGTTAGGCAGGACATTGAGTGTCACAACCAGCCACGCATCTAGGTCCATACCCTTCTCGAGACCTCCCGATGAGCGGGTGGGCCATACGGAAACAGAGCCCCATGTATGTGGATTTCTTAAGCAGAACGTTACGTGTCACATGTGATCCCCGATCACATGAAATGAAGGACCGTCAACGGAAGGTTGGACATCGGCATATGACCACTCCTTGGTTGAGGAGACTCTCAGCTCGTAAGAGGAAGGGGCCGTGAGAGAGGGAAGTTGTGTCCAGCCAAGGACCTTCCTGTCAGGAGAAACGCCACCCTTGGACAGAGGATCGTGTGCGAGGATGTCTTTTGATCGTCGATTTCCACGGCCGCTTGC
>JAYMTN010001059.1:0-13839 GCA_036897425.1 Erodium trifolium | reverse complement strand
GCTAGGACGGGCTGGAGGTGACAGGGTTGTGGGCTCGGGCGGGGCTCTGGTTCCCGGCCGTAGGGCAAGGGGCACGCGGGTCAGGCAGGTCCGGGGCTCCTGGGTCGGTTTGGTTCAAGGTTGTCGGACCAGGGCCGGGTTGGGTCACTTGGGCTGAACCTGGGCTGGGTCAGATCACGCCCCACAGGACATATTCGAATTTTTGGTCTGATATGGTACAACTAACACCGGGGAAGGTGCATCATTTATTGTGCCGAGGGGCTTTGAACACCCTCGCCTCAAGGAATGAGTGCGCAATGGTCCAGGGGGGCAGTCGGGTTTTCCACCCCCCCTGGATGTAGGATGGTGGCGGTCCAATCAAGCCCCGACTAAATGGTCCCCTACCAGCTCAGGGGTCAGCAATCACACGCTTAGGAGCCCTATGTTTATCAATCAAGGAAGGACGGCGCACGCTGGCAACCTAGGGGGATACCCAGTCCACCGCCATCAGATTTCACACTTGGCCTGCTCGGCCGGTGTTACCCTGTCTGGAGTTGCTGCATCGGTAAGCTTTCATAGCAGTTGTCGCAGTGTCCCCCTTCGAACACCCTTTGACGTTCGAAGAGCACTTTTCATTTTAGTATTGTTTTCAATTTTCACTGGTTGGGTTAGATGTTTATCTCATGTAACCTATTTCATTTCCACTTAAAAATATCCATTGTATTCAATAAAAAAAAATAGAACATCTATTTTTACAACAACAAAAAAACATTAATACACAAGTTTGAGTATGGTTTCCAAATTTCCGTATTCTTGTCTGTTTTTCAGATTTCTATAGCAACCCCTATTCATAATATTTGACAACAAAAACCGAACAAATCCATTGCCATTTCTAATACCCGTGAGCTAGTAGAAGGAAATTTTGGTTTATCTTTCATTGTTGAAGACAGATACAAAACATCAATCCTGTCTCAAACCATAAGAATGGAACTTTTTTAGTTCTTTCAAATGCTTCAGGCAAAAGAATAAAACAAAATTATAGAACATCACTAAAGCCTTTACTCAATTTCCAGCTTCTGCATCAAGTCAAAACAACCAGTACCCATTTTCACCGGCAACCCAAGGCATATCCTAGCAGACGGAGTGTCCAAATTGTCGCTTGTACCATGATATGCTGCTTCAACGATGAACTTGGAGGCAGTCTCAAAAGTCATTTTGCTGAAAGGTGAAGTTGAGTCAGCTATGCCCCCGAGTCTGCTCATTGGGCGATATCCACCAGCATGGGTCATGAAATCAGCAATCAAGGATAGGTGACGGTGATTGACTAGAATACCATAAGATTTGAACACATGGTTGATCTCTCTCATGAGGGTTTCTCTGGCAGCCTCTACACCATATGTATTCAACATGTCATGGATGCTGTTGGAGTATATGTACCTTACATCAAGGGCTTCTTGTAATTTCCACAGTGCACCAAAGTCAACTCCAGTCGTCTGCAATGCAGGCATTTCCTCTAGCTCTTTGGGATCAATAATTGTCCTTTTCTTGGGATCTTTACCATAGTATATCACCTGACTTTCCTTGCAGTTGGTTGGTGTGCAATTATCGACCTTTCCTGAACTTTGTACATAAACCTTCTTCGCTGCCCTCTCTGCAATCTACATAAGATGATATCAATATGGCATTAGAACAAAAATTTAGAAGGCTGCAAGCAAGAGAATCTGTATTGGATATAGAATAATCTCTTTGAATGTAACTAGTTCAAGCTAATTGTTTAAAGCAAACTAGTACCAAGATAGGCCTAATATAGACGAGTGATCTTTTTGATTGAGCCACCATACCCAAATGTTAATTATTATTGAGGAATGCATAACCGATGTAATAGGAAAGGGCATGGCGGGAAAAAAAGTTATAGAAACCAGTGTCAATTACACCTAGCTACGCCTAAGTTTACACGTTTTTCACTTAGCTACGCCTAAATTCCAAATTCTTTTTGCAGCTACACTAGTTTTCAAAAAAATCTAGAGCTCTATTTGCCAAAAATGACGAAAACTTTCTTCACCATAAATATCATAAAATGCCGTTTTTTTTCATCTTTTTGTTAGTTTTATCTTCTAAGTAATCCTTTCATAACCTTTTTTACATCTAACCAAAATGTTTCGGATAGTTACAGAGTCTTTTGAGATTAGGATCAAGGGTATTTTTGTCATTTTCTGGTGAAAACTGAGATAAATAAATAAAATCTGAATCCTAAGGTAGCTGCAAAATGATTTTGTAACCTAGGTGTAGCTAGGTGTAATAAACCCTAGAAACAAATAAGGGAATGACCAGAGCTAGTGAAAAAGGTAGGCTTCAAATATTGGCAAGAATGACGAAAACAAAAAAAAAGAAGAGTATCCCAAGTACCTGTGCCAGTAAAATATGAGGTTCATCAGTGAGTTTAAAATGGGCTTTCAAGCGCAGTCCCTTGGCTTCCACGAATATTGCCCTGTCAGTATCCTTTTTGGTTAATGCTTTCTTCTTCTTCTTCTTTTTCTCTTCTGGTTTGGTTTTCGTGTCCCTTGACTTGAGCTTAGGACTAACAGGTTCCGATGACACGCCAACCGTATCATCATCCTCATCGGTGTCTTCTTGAGCAGTGTCAACTTCGCTTTCAGGCAGGGCAGATTGCTCATCTTCAGAACCATCCTCATAATCCATTTCATCAGTAGCTTGTTGTTTTTGCTTTTTAGCATCTAGACCAAGATCATCTGCCTCCTCACCAACATCATCTTCCTCTTCTTCACCAACTCTTGATACGTCATGAGAAGAATCCTCCTCCGTCTCATTTGAGGAATTTGGTTGAGAATCTGATTGCGAACTTTGTATCCCATTGATTTTAAAAAGCAAAGAGATATTACTTTGTATAGCATCCTCCAACTCCCTTAAAAAGGTAGTACTTAGAGTTTCCTCACACTTGTCCACCGAAATTCCCAGGTGAGGTGCAGAAAGTTTCATCTCCAGCTTATAAATCCTGCAGATACGGCTATCACAAAGAGAGAATGGCCCGACTGACACCTTCAGTGTTTCAATTAAATCTGCTATGGATATCTTCTTCAACTCCAAGGCAAGATGTGTAGCGTCCTCTCTGAACATAACAGGGAAAGCAAATCATGAATACCACACACCTAGTTAATGATAACAAAAATGCAAAAATGCAGTTTGCATAAGGTTTAGGGTAAATTGCACACAACTACCTTTAAGAATTGCCCACAAACACATAACCCTATTGTAAATTTTCCACGACACACAACTACCTTTAAGAATTACCCACAAACACATAACCCTATTTTAGATTTCCACGGGCACATTACAACCCTTAGGGATTTTCACGTGTCACCATCTTACAAAATAGACGGAAACCATCAGTTTTTTTTTTTTGTCACATGACTTTATAACATCCCAAAACTACTCATTCCCATCCTTTAATCTTCCAGTTTCATTATGATTTCGTTCTCGAAATCCTCCTTGAATATATTGAAATTGGAGATTATAGGATGAGAATAAGTACTTCTGGTATATTATAAAATCGTAGTCACGTGACGTAAAAAAATAAAAAACATTGTTGTTTTCTGTCTATTTTGTATAATGGTAACACATGGAAATTCATAAGGGTAGTCATGTGTCTGGAAAAGTTACTATGCGGTTATGTGTTTGTCAGTTTGTGGACAATTCATAAAGTTAGTGCAAATTTTAATCTCAATATGCTGGTGCGCATAAATTTCTGACACGTTCATTGGTTGCAAAACAGATGTTACCATATCAGGAGGCAAAACATAATCTAAAGAGTAGCGATAAAGGGATACTGGGATGGCAACTTACTGTGTTCTGCCCTCTTGCAGGGGGCAAGTCATTATAGGAGTCTTTATATCACTTGAAGCAGTCATTAGGATCTCTTGTAGACGTGGAATTCCTAGTGTCACATTCATTTCACCACGCCCAGCAAGATGGAAAGTGTTCAACCTGACAAACAAGAACACTTGGTCAAACATCTAAAGTTCAAAAGAAGAAACATATATGTATGTGCATGCTAAACAGAAGAAACATATGTATGTTAGTATGTGCATTCTAAACAGTTAAAATACAGTGTATACATACATATATTCCATGGTGATACTGAAAACTAATGATGCTCAAGTTTGGAACACAATTATGTACGCTTAAAAGCCTTCACCGAACTCCATAAAGTAGTTCACTACAATAAATCTGTCTACCTCTACAAACAAGCCAATAGATAAAAGGAGTAATTGCTTAAAACAACCCTTTTGAATCATTCACTTACAGAAAACTACCTTTTGACGACTTTATACTACACTTTTGATTGAAAACAGTTCTGACCCGAACTTCTTGTTTATTTTCACTATTCATTTGAGTCAAGAAAACGCTATATTCTCTGCTATAGTGAATTTTACCTCCTGTAACTGAGCTATTCAAAAAGTTCATATTTTGTCAAACGGTAATTTTTTCATGAGTGGGCAATTAAAAAGGCTAGTTTAAAGAAACAACTGAATCGTGTTTAAAGTAAAATCTCACGTCATTTGTGTGGAAGGCTCTCCTACAGACTGAGCTGAGAGGACACCAACTGGTTCTCCAGGCTGTGCTAGGTTTAAGAGGTAATGGCGCTTAACTGATTTCATGAACTCCTCTCTACTTGCAAAACCACTAGTAATGCGTTCGTTCAAGGTTAACTTTTCAATGAAATCCTCTGCTTTCTTTGCAAGGGCAGGAGGTAACTTTCCAATATAAGCGCTAGCTTCAGGCTCAGGCTCAAGCTTGGAGGATTTCAATTCTGGATTCTGAAATTTAATATATAAGATATCCATGCATCAGATAGAAATTAACTATTTCAGGACTCATATTGGGCCAGTATATTAAAAATTCTTACCATTGCCAGTACTTCAAACTTTGAAAGATATTTTGAGCGGTGGACATCAACACCATCTTCTCCGTAAATGAACTGAACAATTGACCCATCGGCATCACGTACAGTGTGGTCATAACTAACTTTTAAACATTCAAGGTTTTTTATCAGACATCTTTGCAGGTATCCACTTCTTGACGTTTTGACTGCTGTGTCAACTAACCTACATGGTTAATACAAGTTCAATTATATTTTGCTCAGAATGGATTTATGCAACTATCTGATGAGAAATATGTATCAGTCGAGTTGATTTTGCATATCACATGACAGCATTATCTCATCATATATCTTGAGAAGAATGGCAAGATAGATACTAAGATAATTTACCCTTCACGGCCAGCCATGCAATGGAAGTAATATTCTTGAGGGCGAAGACCGGTAAGGAAACGATCAATTATAAAGCCTCCAGCTCGAGATGAAAAATCCCATGGAGGGAAGCACGGCAATGTCTTCCCAGAAACCATTCTTGGAACACGTTTTCCCTCCAATTCTTGTGAGCCCAAATAAGATGAAATTTGTTGGAAGTTAACCTGGTCAATTGAACCATCAAACCTTTAAACCACATTAACAGCTAAATGTTCACTAAACAGAACAAAACAGGTGCAAAATATACAAATAGAAAGAAACAGTACATGAGGACTAACAAATGAGTGCATCTCATCATTCATGAAAGACATGTGAAACGCATTCGAGTAACATATAATGCATACATGCCATTTAGAACACTACATGTTTAGAGCGCAACTCTAAATCAACTCACAAACCCTAGTCACGTACTTCTTGAAAAATTAAGGTGAATAGCAAAGAGCCCTAGAAAATGACTAAAAGGGTACACTCTTTTGGTTAAAAAAAATGCTTAAGGTGGCTTTTTTTTGTTGTTTATCAAAGCCCAGAGAGAAGTGCTGGCCTTGGGGTTGTAAAATGAAGATAACCCATTTTCTAATTTTTCAAATATACGGGATTGATACGTGTTTTATTGGTTTTGTGCCCTCTGTTTAATTGGTTGAGTAAATTTGACTTTTTAGCTATTGGAAATTTGAATATTATGTTGTTGGAATGTTGGGAATTCCTATTTTTTCCCTTCGTTCCTTTTCAACTCAGTTTATCGGGCTTTGATATCCTTACATACATTATACATTTAAGTTATAAAAAAATAGAAGATTAATTTTTTGTATAAAACTTCATGTTCAAAATTATTACCAACAATCTTGGTATTTTAAATTTATTCTTAATTATATCCACTCTGATTTTATTGGATTGCCAGAGACTTCAAAGCTCAGCACCCAAACCTCCAACACTTGAAGTTTCTGACTAGAGAAAAAAGGATACGAAAAAATGAAGGGGTTTTTCTTACTTTAAAAACAAAGCATAGGATAGACTGGATAGTGAAATGTAGAAGGATCTAAGTACAGGACAGTGAACTATAATTGCCCCTATAAAAATAAAGCAATGATGATAACTACAATATAAACAAAAACAGTAAAGAATAGAAACTTACCGTGCCACCTTTGGCACCAGATATAGTCATAAGAGAGATGCAATTCTTTCCAGATGGTTTCCATAAGCCTTCAGACAGCAACTCACGATTCACCTTTTGACTAAATTCATTAAGTCCACTGAGCATTTTCCTATCCAAGCTCATTAGGGCCGACTCTCCATTTCTACGTACATATTCTTCAACTTTGGTCTGCAGTTCTTTTGGGTCTGAAAGGAATAAACCCCGCAAGAAAATTTGTAATATAAGGGAGAACAAAATTCCTTTTAAAGAGCCTCAGTCATCTATTATTTCATAAAACTATTTACATGCATTTGATAAAAAAAAAGTGAAATAATTAAATCAATAAGAATGGCATACCTACTACTGCATCACCCTTGATACCTACAAAATCACGATGAATTTTTCCACCACTCTTCGTTGCTTCTTCAAGTTGCATCTTCCTTCTAAGGTCTTTATCTTCCTTGATCAAAAGATCATCTAACCCACAGGTAAAACCATGCATCTGAATATAAAGATCACAGTCAATGGACAAGGGTACGCTAATGAACACTGACATTCTATATCATATTGAAAAATGAGTACCAAACCTGCAAAAACGCAGTAAATAACCGGCTCATGGTGGAAAGCAAAACTCCAGCAGTATTAGAACCATAGAGCACCTGCACCTTATGGACAAGACCATATTCAGCAAACTGTGCCTTGTCTATCACCCCATGTACCAAATCATTGTTATGGATATACAACAAGTCTTCTCCATGTCCATTCTTCTTCGACTGATCCTTGCCTTTCCCTTTTTCTTTACTATCTTTACTCTTCTTCAGGCTTATTTCAGCAGTTTTATTTTTAAAAAACATAGGAGGGATTTTGCATTCTTTTTCAACAGTGAAGGGTTGCTGATCCCGAGTTATATGATTCAGCATAGCAGTAATGACCTGAAACATAGGAACATAGAAATTGATGTGAAACACGGGAATCTACAATAAACTCCAATGATCAAAAACAGTGTTCATTTGAAGAATATCAAACACAGTTTGTGGTCTATTTGGTGCAATCACCTGTTTTCCTGTCCAAAGAGGCTCTGGTTTCCATATGGCGGGTAGTGGAGCCTCTATTTCATCTTCAGAATCCAGAAGAGACACCTTTTTACCAGTCTTTTTGGAAAAAGAACCCAGCCCGGAAGTAGAAACGCCTGAAGTATAAAGAAGCTGATTGAATTCATCGCGAGTTAAAAAGGTATCTTTCTTTGTAAGAAGTGCAGCACTAACGATGTGATCCTGAAAACAAAATATACAAACGGGATGATAAAATAGTTTAAACAAATAGACATATTTGTGTAGTAAAATCATGCAAAACAAGACAACAATAGATAAGATTATCAAAAATGGACTGCTGGGTAAGATGTCAAACCTGAATTAAGGCTCGAACTGGATCACCATTTGTAGGTTTAACATATTGATTATTTGCATTCACAATGTTGTAAGCTTCTGCACGAGAAATTTCATCTTGAGGAAAATGAACATTCATTTCATCACCATCAAAATCAGCATTGTAAGTACTGAAATCAGAAAAGAAAAAAAAACATTAGGGTCAATTATGGTGATGTACCATAAGACTAGCTACAAATCCAAATAAACACATTACCTGCAATTTGCATAGTGCATGCGAAGTGTTCTTTCCCCCTTCAAAACACGCACTATGTGAGCCATTATACTTGGCTTGTGAAGCGTAGGCTGCCAAGAGACTTTAATTAGACAATTAAACAAAGAATGAAATAACCAGGTTCTAAATTACATGAAATCAGTTAAGCAAAAAGCAAATAATAAAAACTAAAAAAACCTAGGCGCTGCACTACTTAGATAAAAGTTTGATCATTTATGTCTTATAATTCATTAATGTACATAACAAGTACCTGTCGATTGACTAGCACGATATCACCATCTCTCAAGTGACGATATACAACCTTGCCTTCATACTCAGGATCAGTAGCCTTTCCGGATTGGGTTACAGCCCCTCTTGAGGAAGGTAATCTCCTTGATATTGCAATGCGAGATTTTCTATCAGGTGGCAGCATCTTAGTAGATATCTTATCAACGTACCGAGTAGCTCCAGGATGGACACTAGGGCCATTGACTATGGCCTCCCTCAGCTTATTAACATTCCAAGGAGTGACTCTCTGCAAGTAAATAAACAATAAAGCAAAGACGAAACAAATATCAGAAGCTTAAACCTCAATACTATAAGACAAAAAGATCCACGCTGAAGAGAAGAAGAAAAAACAGTAAGTCAAAGAATTTCTAGCAGGTGTGTGTTTGATATGAAAACCAATAAAGGGGTCAACAAGCAGGTTTCTTTTTGTAAATTTAGGATCAAGAACAAACATTCCATGAGTGTACAGTGTATAAGTAAGAATGCACAATCATGTACTATATTGTAAATTCTTACTTCGGGATAAGTCAATCTTGTCGCAAAATATGGAGGAATTCCAATCTCATTAACTGCTAGATTATTATCAGGGGATATGACTGATCGACATGCATGATTAACTCTCTTTCCCATCATTTTCTGCCGAAATAGACCTTCCTTTTTCTCCAAAACCTGGCATATTCCAGAATCTACTTTTTGAGTACCTGTCATTAATTCCAAGATCACTGTTTAGCTGTTATGCAAAATAATAAAGGTCGGACGCCTTATATAGTTTTAGCCAAAAACACAATAGCATCAACATGAAAACACAATAAGGAGAATAGATCATGAAAATCTCCAACTCTTGGAAAGCGCATAAAAATCTCCAACACACATTGACGAACACAAATATTGATAATAATCATCATACAAAGACGACCACCTGAACATAGTTAGGTACATACATATACATATAGAAGCAAACCCACAGAGTCCAGAAATATGGAAGCAAAACTAGACAGGTGCCATTTTACCCATACATATATCAAATAGAAAATGAAACATATTATCCACAAAGAAACTTCTTCAAAGATGGTGTTCCTGATTGTATGCCTATACTAGTCAGCAAAGTAGTTTGTCCTTTCAATCTCGGGTCCTTTTCTTACTCCTTCCAATACAAAGACATTGACCATAAATTAGAGCACAACAACTTCGAGGAAGCAGTAGAACGTTTCTCCTAAATGTTCAGTAACCTAAAACCTAGTACGGCTTGAACATTCCACAATTTACCACGAGCACAATGGCCAAAGGAAAAGAACGTGAAGATAATTAGTTACATTAGAACTCACCTGTGGCAGATTTGCTATTAAAATACACATTTATAGATAACTGGAGATCCCTCCATCTGTTAACAAATGCCGTTTGCCCGGATTTTTCATTACCAGCGGCTTCTCTTAATGAGATATTACACTGAAGAATCTTATTCAATAACACAGTGTGAGGATGCTCCATCACCTACAGGAAACAAAGTAATTAAAAAAAATTATCGCTATTCATATAGCATTCAAGAAGGATGACCCAACATATCAATACTATGATATAAAAAAAAATTGACTCGTTAACACTATTCAATCTAAGGGTAAAACGCTTGTCCAACAGAATTCGTTTCAAGAGCAGTTACCAAACCACTTGGCAAATTATAAATCACTAAACCTGTTACTTTGACGAGTATTTATAAAAACAAGGGACAATTCTAGAACATAACGGTAGACAAGGGTGGTTTTGCAGGTTATATCGCTAGGCAGTGTTTTTTTTCTGAAATCAAAACAGTCAACTATCGGAAACTATTAGACACTATCAAAATCCGTTCGAACCGTCAAGGTCCGTTAACTGACCATGCGAAATGTCAAGTTTTTCCTCAATGGTAACTCCAGAACATAACGGTAGACAAAGGTGGTTTTGCAGGTCATAAACCTAGCAGAGCTTTTTTTTATTTTCACTAGTTTTTCTTTAATTTTCATTTACATATTTAAAAATGATGGTGCATGTCTTCTCCGGCAGATCTGCTTGGTCATCACTTCGTCGCGGTGGAGATGGAGCTGGTGGCCATGGGTTAGCAGAGAAGGGAGGTTGGAGAAAAGGGAGCAATTTTTTGGTATTTTAGGGTTATGAGCTGCAAAAGGGGTAGTTTTGGTATTTTAAAAAAAATCAGGGTCAGGATGTAATAGTTTTTGGTAGTTTGTAATAGTTTCCCGTAGTCAACAGTTATGATGTAAAAGAATTAGTCTAGAGCTATGACGTAAAAAAATAGGGTTTTCCCTAAAAACAAATAGAAGTTGCTAATTTTTTTCTCTAGACTATAACAGAAGTAAATTCTTCCAAGTACTTACAGAATCACCTCCCTTGGCTGGAGGGCGAAATTTGATAGGTGTTACAAGAATGGTCTTCAAGAAGAACATGGAATAACCTGCTTCTTTTCCCATTGAACAGTTACCCTTCTGCTGAACGTTGCTGATAAATGAGCAGAGTAGAGGCTCATTTTCCCATAAACTCTTTATAATATTTTCAACCTGTTATTTATAGAAACTTCAAAATCATGTTTGCAACTAAGATATGAACAGTTAAGATATGTTTATCTGAAAGCAACAATAGCAATTAAACGAAGGAAATAATAATTGTGATCAAACTAGGAATAACCATACTTCTGGTGGCAGTAGAGGTCCTGAGAAAACACGTGTCTGCTTTGAGAACCTGGCAGATGTTTCCCCCCCATCTTTCCCTCGCTTTTTTTGTGGAGTATCTTGACTTCCATTTGTATTTTCTACATCAGATAAAGCTAGCCCCCCATCACTATCATCTTCCAACACACAACCGCTAATAACATTTGATCTCGCTCGGGCACCATCCATATGCTACAGTCATAATTCCATTGGAAAAAGTACATAAACATTAAATCTCCCAGCATAAACATAAACAAATGTCTATATTAGTTATGTTATAACAGCTAACTCTGGAACAAATGCTGGTATTAAGAATAAAAAGTAGGGAAGAGATCTATGCTGGCAGGTTTGTATCTGATCATAGCAAGACACTGCATATACAAGCCAAATATGATCCTTCCATTAATCACTCTTCAAAAGACAATTATTGATATTATCCATGCAACAAATAGGCAATAATGATAAATAACCTTCATCGCCCTTTTAAAATAGTTTTATCTCAAGTTGAGATGATGTTATGATTGAAACTGATCCCAAAAAAATAAATAGTTTTAAGTTATGCAGATCAGAGCACGATTAGACTTCTAACAAAGCATGTATATTCTTTAAAATCAAATTTATATTACTGTACATTTCCTTGAATATGTTCGAAGTTCTTTGTATGAGAGAAGGCCACTAAGTCATTTACCACATCTTTGACGTCTGAAACTATATAATTCACCCAAAAAATATATGAGCTTGAAAAGCAAACGGCAAGAAGTCCAACCATTTGCACATTACAATTCTATCATAACGTGAAGAAAAATAAACACATCTTAATAGTTTCTAGGCACAAAGATGTGAAGAGGTACCATGCTGAGCCATCCAAATGTAGGCTTAGTTATCTTAGGACTTTTTGCCTGGCATTTTTCACACTTGGTAGATTTTTGCTTCAAAAAAGTTCTCAGGATAGACATTGCTTCAGTCTCTTGTAGAGATGTCCATTCTTGCTGCTTTGATTGGTTGGTCTGGTCATCTACTGAGTCATACTGAGGGTTTGGGCATGATACATGGCTGCCATCACTGTCCTCTGGATATGATGAATTGCCAGAAGATACAAAATCTGAATCTAAATTTTTTGCTCCACTAACATCACCTTTCGCAATGAGTGCCAATTGAGATATGCATGTCTCAACCTTCAATTTTCAGGGAAAATGTATAATCAAAAACAAGAAAACGCCGACCAACAAAAATAAATGAATGGTTCGCTAATAAGTAACCGACACGGAGGCCCATAATAATTATATTAAATTTCTATCAAACCACAATTACCTTGGTTCTTTTAGCTTTAAAATGATGGCAAAAGAAGCATGTTCCTCGAATAAGATTATAAAGATCATCAAATAACAGTGGATTGTAGACTAGCGAACAAAGGTCAATGCGACCGAAGTGACCTGGGCATAGATAAGAACGTAGCCCACAAGATTTGCAGCTGTAGATAGATGAATAGCAGTGTCATGTGTAATTAGCACAAATTCACTTAAACAGTCTAGGCAATAAATAAGTTATTTTGTAGCACATTCACACATAGTAAACAAAATTGAATAATATGTGGTTAATTAATAACTTACGGTGTTTGCTCGTCAAGTGGGCCTAATGATGGATCATATAGTCCGCCAGGCACAGGTCTTTCCACACTGTCAAGCAAGGTGGTATTTGTAATCTTAACGGGACCATACTTCTTGGCCTCTTCAGTCGTTAAAAATCCAAACTTTACAGCTTGAACATACTCCGTAGCACCCTGTCACAGAGCTCAGAGTCAGTGCAAGAGGATTAAACTGGTAAATTATATTAAATTCAGAAAATTGCTGGAACAGCAATGCTGCAGAGCTGGTTTAAAGATGATAATCAGAGTAAAATCACAGAGTTCTCTACGAATTCCTCAATTTCTAAATTATCAAGAAGCAAGACAAGCTAAAACTGAAACATAGCGTTGTTGAAATACGAATAGAAAGAGAGGAACCTCGATTGGGTTGGCCATGGCGGCGGGGGGAACTGAACGGGCGGAGCTAGGGCAAGCGGCGACGGCGGAGACAGTTAGTACTGGTTGAGGGGGGGGAAAGGGGAGAGGGAGAGAGAGAGAGAGAGAGAGAGAGAGCAACTTCGTATAAGAGGGTTTAAGGGTTTAGATTTCAATGTCTTAGAAATCGGCCGGAAGGAAGTGACAGGTTTGTACTTAGACGGGTCGGTTAATTACCGTGGGCCTTCCGGACTCCTCTATCTATCCGACCCGGCCTGTCTTACTGAGGCCCATCATAAAATTTATCATTTCCTTGGTCTAGCGTAGCAGAGCTATCCCCATTCTTTCCGCTTGTTTAAGTTTTTTTTGAAAATAAAGATTTATTAATAATGAATAAATCTTACATTACCGAACAACGCATACATAATATCATCAGCGTTACATCCACCGATCGTTTTTGGGAATCCGAGAAACGACTAGCGAGATGAATAGCTCTCGAACAGGGCGACGCAGCGCCTGGAAAAATAACAACTTCCAAGTCGGTCTTTCTTATCGACTCTCCGAAGAGATACGTCGAAAGAAAGTCCCGACTAGACACGCAACCAGAGGCAACATGTAACAACCGTCATCGGGTTTTCGAATTGTTCGTTTCGAATCGAGTTTAAAAAAAAGGTATTGGGCCGGTTGGGCCAAGTGGGCCGAAAGGTTGGGCTCGGGCCCTGACCGCGGGTCGTCTCCGACCCGAGTCCCAGCCTCGACCCGGTCAGCTCGTCTATAAGAA
>JAYMTN010001058.1:0-13841 GCA_036897425.1 Erodium trifolium | reverse complement strand
CATTTGAAAAAAAAAAAAAAAATAGTTCACCTATAGTATTTGCAATTACCCCTATAAAAACACATGAATTCGAATTGGTAAACTGTCACAAATGTGAACTGAGTACTCTTGGTTTTCTGGATACTACAGCCTGATGACAGTACTGGAACAATCAAGGAACAACTTGCTGCTATAGCACCTGCACTAGAACAACTCTGTAAACAAAAAGAGGAGAGAGTTAAGGATTTCTCTGATGTGCTGTCACAAATACAAAAGATATGTGGTGAAATTGTTGGGAATTCAAGTGAGCAGGTAACTCCTGAAGTTGATGAGTCTGACCTGACCCTGAAGAAGTTCAATGAATATCATAATCAACTCCAAGAACTTCAAAAGGAAAAGGTACAGTTCCTATCATAATAGAGTACATGTTGTGCGTGCAGCTCATGGATAACCACTAATTGCTTGTTTCATCTTTCAGAGTGATAGATTGCACAAAGTCCTAGAATTCGTGAGCACGGTGCATGATCTCTGTTCTGTTCTTGGAATGGACTTCCTTGATACTGTAACAGAGGTTCATCCGAGCTTAAATGACTCTACCAGTGTGCAATCCAAGAGCATTAGCAATGGTACTCTATCTAGGCTGGCTAATACTGTCTTGGAACTGAAAGAGGATAAGAAGCAGAGGCTGCATAAGGTAGCATTTTGAAATTTATTGCTAGTGATAGTTAAACTGTTTCCTTCTACACTGTTGGACGCAGGCATTGATACTGTTCAAGACACAAATCTTAGAAATCTGAATGTCACATTTTCCTGATAGGATCTAATTATTGTCAAATTTAAATATCTAGATAGTCTTCTCATTATGTAAACTTTTCTACCAGAGCCTTGGTGTGAACTAGGACACCTTATTTTCGTCTTGCTTACTTTGCTACTTGCATCTTCTTGCCAAATATAAAATTGCACTATCTCTTTAACTATTTGATAAATATCATTTACATCTGCAACTTTTTAGTTATTAGGAGAAACGTTTTTTCTAATTTTGTCAAAAATTTGTTTCCTTCATTCATGCTCCTTGGAGATTTAGATGCAACCTTTTGTGAATGTTCATTTATAGTTTGCTCCGGTATATTGAATAAGTTTGAGATACATTTCTCCCTACACAGCTTCAAGATTTAGCAACTCAGCTAATTGATTTGTGGAATCTGATGGACACACCTGATGAAGAAAGGAACTTGTTTGACCATGTTACGTGTAACATATCCGCTTCAGTTGATGAAGTCACTTTACCTGGAGCTCTTGCTCTTGATCTAATTGAGCAGGTATTTAAACTAAATCTAGTTCAATGATGTTACCAGTGAATGAATAAGAGTAGTTAAGTAGTACTCTTTGCTTTGATATTTGAAATAGGCTGAGGTTGAAGTTCAAAGGCTTGATCTGCTGAAAGCTAGCCGGATGAAGGAGATTGCATTTAAGAAACAAACTGAGCTTGAGGAGATATTTGCTCATGCTCACGTAGAAATAGACCCAGAGGCTGCTCGAGAAAAAATCATGTCACTCATTGATTCTGGGAATATTGAGCCTGTTGAGTTACTAGCTGACATGGATAATCAGATAGCAAAAGCCAAGGAAGAATCTCTTAGCAGAAAAGAGATATTGGACAAGGTTGAGAAATGGATGTCTGCCTGTGAAGAAGAGAGTTGGCTTGAAGACTACAATCGGGTATATTTGATCTCTCTCTCTCTCTCTCTCCAACTCTATCTGTTCTAAGGTTTGATTTCAGGAACTCTCAAGTTAGGTAATCTGTGGTCCTTGTTCCTGTTATCTCTACCAGATATTCTTATGAATTATGATTAGCAAGTTATCTGACCATAATTGAAGCGGATGATGAAAAAAGAACAATTTGATAAAGATTTTCATTGCCATGCTTTCGCTATTTTTGGTACATTGACCGCATTCAATTTGCTTTGACTGAAACAGGATGAAAACAGGTATAATGCAAGCAGAGGTGCACACTTAAATCTAAAGCGTGCAGAAAAAGCTCGGGTTTTGGTTAACAAAATTCCAGGTATTTTCTAGCATTTTGCCCACTGTTAATACAGCTTGACCTTTTCCCGTGTTAATGGGAATTCATACTTGTTTGCTATGGGATGTGTCTGACTTCAAATGTGTATGCATCTTTGTATATCTAGAACTTTTGGCCATCAATTTGTAAACATATTTTGATACATGGCAGTAATATATGCTATAATATCACCTTGAATAGTTTCCAATAACCTCGACCCACACCTACTCCCAAGCTGATGTACCTACTGGGGTTCAAACTTGTGACCTCAAGAAGATGAGAGAGCTCTCTTCACCATAGGCCGCCAACCCAAGTGGGCGGTCCAGGAGGTAGACTAAGCATTAATGAATGCAATGGTTGCAAAGACAACAGTTTTGGCTATTTGGTAGAGTGACATTTCTAACAAAAAAATGGAGATGAAGCCATCATATGGAATCTACAATGTCACATTTCATTACTTGTGCATTTTTGTTCATAGAATAAGAAGTAACAACATTTGCTTCTGTTTAAGCTCTTGTCTTACACTTTAATATACTGTGTAGCTCTGGTTGAGTCATTGGTGGCAAAAACACGGGCATGGGAAGAAGATCGAGGCGTATCGTTTAGTTATGACGGCGTTCCTCTCCTGGCCATGCTGGACGAATATGCCATGTTAAGGCATGAAAGAGAAGAAGAGAAACGGAGGATGAGGGTATGGCCATAAATAGTTTACATTTTCAATATGTACTTGTTTTAGCAAATGAAGGTGACATTGCAAACTTTGGACTTGACAGGACCAGAAGAAGTACCAGGAGCAGCAAAGCACAGACCAAGAGCCGGCCGCATTTGGAGCGAGACCCAGCCCAGCTCGTCCAGCTGGCCCGAAGAAAGTGGCGGGCCCTCGTACTCCCAACAGAAGGCTATCTCTAAATGGGAGCCGGTCCATCAACAAAGATGGAAAGAGGGACAGTCTCGGTCCTAAACCAGCTGCGCAGTTGAAGGAGGATGCCGTGTCCCATGGTTCTGGTTCTGACCCAGTCTCGGCTTCACCATGACCCTAACTGAGAGAGGCATGTAGTCTTATGATGTTACTTACTATTGTTATTGAGCACTAGGGGGATCCATAGGTCTATAATAACTCAAGTAACCAGGAAATAGACTCTGTTTTAGTAGAGTGTATGCTGTTTTTCTTACTTTTATGAGTCTGCTGTGCTGTATGTTCGAAGTAAGATCTCATGAGTTGTTGCATGGTGTGCCTGTACCTCTTCTTTGGTGTCTGGCAATAAAAATCCTGTTTTAAGTAGACAAATTTGGCTCTGGAGAGTTGCCAAGAAGCTACTGATGCTCTTCATCTGATCAGTTTAATACTCCACACATCGGTGGCCCAAACCTATTAGAATATGCAAGTTTCAACAGTATCAATACACAGCTTGTGTGCTAGAGACACAACTTGCATTCCAGTGTGCGATATATAACTACAGATTTGCATTAAAGAGAAAGCTGTAAAGTGAGGCCTTGATGAGAGGTGACAATGACAAGGAAAAGTGATCATGGATTTGTGGACATCTCTTAGTAGAGGTGCAACACTTGTAACCAAGGTGGGAAAAATGGTAGGTGTTAGTTTGACGGATGAATCTTTCGGGATTAATCGGAGACTAGTTTATTATCAATTTTATATTTTTTATTAAATAAACTATTATACAAGTAAGTGAGGCCTTGATGAGTTGTGAGAATGATAAGGAAAAGTGATCATGGATTTGGAGGACAACTCTTTTTTTTAACTAAAAGTGCGAATTTCTTTAATTATCATAATTGAGAATACATTTGTTGCTACATTTGTGGTTATCTATTTTTTAGTCAAGTCAAGGATGTTAGCATAGATGTCAACAGACATCATGGTGGAACCGGAGCTGAGCTAATAGAAGATGTCAACACAGAATGTCAGTGACATTACACGCACGAGATTATTTGAATATATCTGTTACGCGTCCATATTCATCCGCTGAAGATATGTTTCCTTTTCGTGTAGATACTCTTTATTAGAAATCTACTTGCATTAGGAAACGTTCTGATTTACTTTCCAAGATCAGAAGATATACACGCAGATCATATTGGATAAATATTGAAAAGAGTTGTTGAACAAAGAAATGAGAGATTCATCATTGCTGAATAAGGGAAGAAGAGATTCGGCTCAATCGTGGCTTTGAAGTCACGTAACCCTAGGAGGCGCGGCTTGTGAAGCAAGGCAACACTATATATACCGTGGAGACCTCACAAACTAGGGTTGATCGCATAATTATATATCTGACGATCATTTGGAAGCAGTTGTACTCAATTGTTATGGATGAAACAAATGTTTTCTGAGTAAGATGTCCATCAGGATGTCATGACATTATTCCATCAAACATCATTTTATCAGGGATGTAGTAGTTCAACTTGAATATATCTCTACTGAGAGATAATTGGCTGACATCTTCACCAAGGGCTCTTGATGTTGCTCGATTTGAAAAATTGAAGGTTGCATTAAGTCTGCGCACTATTGAACATTAAGATGTTCATCAAGATGTCTAAGTCTGAAGAAGGAGACTTATTTTTTCAAATCAATCATTTTCCCTCTTAAGTTCTGTGTCAGACACGTGTACTGAGTTGTCGTGAAAATCTGAAGCCAACTGTAGTTGATCTATGCATGAAAATCAATTGTTAGTGGAAGATGTTATGCAGTCATGATTTCGAAAAAGGGTACTGTGATACTTCGTCTCTCTCGTCTGCATCATGAAGAACTCAAAGAAGAATGTACCATAAGAGCTACCCGTCTCAGATCATGGAATTTCACAAAGCCCGCTTCCACAAGTTATGGTGAAAGGTAATCCCGAATCCACTTGTGTTCAAGTAGTTGTTGAAAAGGCTAGTAAATATTTGTCGACTCTAAAGGAGTCTGAGATAGAGTAAGCAAAATCGTTAAACCTAGTGAAGTCTCTACTATTCCTTCACATGTCCCTACTTCTTATCCTTCTAAGGATAAAAGGAAATCTAATATAGTCGAAAAGACAATGCATAAGACTTTTGCAGACATTCTCAAAGATGTTGAGAAAGATGTTAGTCCTGAAGTTGTGTCTGCTGTGGGAGAAGATGTTCTCAAAGAAGTTGAAAAAGAGATTGAATCTAAAGTTAGATTAAAGGATCTTGTTCTGATGACGTAGAAGAGGTTTTAAAATTCGTGGAGACAGATGTTACTGCAAATGTTGTTTCTGCTGAAGAAGAAGAAGGTTTCAAAGATGTTGAGACAGATGTCCCACAAGATGTTCAACAAAAAGTTTGTGTTCAAGCTGAAGAAGAGCTCGACCCTATGGACCTTGATGTTGTTGAGAAACAGGAGAAACCCACTGCAAAAAGAGAGTCTAAAATATTCAAGTCTCAATGTTCTGTAGAAGATGAAGAGCCTGCTACTCCCATTAGTAGCCTAAAGCGAAAAACAACAAGCAAGAAAGCAACCAAGCCTACCCTGTATCTGATTGATGAATCTTCATCTGAGGAAGAAAGAGGTTGAAGAAGGTGTTCCCATGCCCTTGTTTTAGGGAAAGAAGTTTGTAGGTGTGAAGAGAGCTCCAACAGGAGTAACTGATGCACCCTTGACAATGTATCCTTCCATCATGAATAAGCTAAGAAGATTGGGAAATTAATAAATGTTCTACAAGATGCCAACCTGCTGAATACTGTCATGGACATTGGTCCAATTTATCCACACCTGGTAAGGGAAGTTATCGTCAATCTTGCTTCTGGGTTTGATGTTCTAGAGGATCCAGATTACCACAAAGTGATTTTGAGAGGAAAGAAGATCGATGTCAGTAAAGATGTTATAAAATCATATCTATGAAGGCCTAGAACACATGTTCAGCGGAATATTGTGATTCTTCACACCTTGGAAAAGGAAATAACTGAAAATCCAGATAAGGTGTGTCCAGCCAGAGGGAAGTTATTTTCCTCTGAGATTACTCGTGTATTCCATCCTCCTCAGGGTTGGATTGGCTAATTGGGCACCTTCTTCACATGGATCAAACATCACCCCATAATTGGCTAGACCTATCTAGGCCATAACATGAAGTGCTTCGAAGGCCCAAATGTTAGTGATGATGTCAAGACATCTGGTAGGAAGTCTCAAGGAGGCAGCAACTCGAGAGGTCCAAGTAATCAAGGAACAATCATTGAGAAAGTTCGTGCTTCAATTGCAACCATGGACAAGCAAAAGAAGATACGGGAAGACCTACTCCAAGATCTGCAGGCTGCACAAGATGTCAATGAAGATGTTGATCCATAGAACTCACTCACTGAATCAGATAATATTTAAAGTTATGTTCTCTCCTCTACACTATGATATTTGAACTGCTTTTGTTAGGACATTATGGTGTTCTATAGTATGTTGTATTTGCTACTATTTCTATTGTCCTTCTTCTAGAAGTTCTTGATGACGCTTATATACTTAGTTGTTTTTCTATCTTTGGTGAATTTTTTTAGGCAATCAGTGGGAGAAGATGGTATTTTGAGATGAAGCATGCTGCTTTTGTTCTTCATATATGAAGATATCTAACTTTTTGTGAACCAAGAAGTTGTTAAGACGATTTGAGTTGAAAATATCTGCTTTGGTGAAACTTGCTAAGAAGAAACTAGTGTGGACATATAAAGCATGCTAAAGTGAAGACTTTGTACTCTGATTTTTTCATCCCCTGGATTGAAGTAGTCGAAGTGCTTGCCTACAAAAATAGCCAAAGGGGGGATTGTTGTTACATCTAGCTAGGTTGGAAATTTATGTGTCAAACAATATGTTATTCAAGATGTCATCAGACATCCTGTGCGTGCCTGGTAGCAAAGATAGAAAAGATGTCAGCCCAAATGTCAACAGACATCTTGTGCGTATCCGGTGCTGCAAATTTGTTTCCTAAACTCGAAGATACTGATGCGATAGAGTTCTATTCGTTTTAGGAAGTAATATTTGTTTCCTAAACATGAAGATACTGATGCGATAGAGTTCTATTCGTTTTAGGAAGTAAGATTTGTTTCCCAAACTTGAAAATACTTATGCTATAGTGATCTATTCTATTAAGAAAGATATTAGCGCAAGGAAACAAAGAGATTTAGCTTGATCATGACTCCAAGGATTGTGAAACCCTAGGAGGCACGTTTACAAGCTGTAGGAGTTATATAACTTGTGAAGATATTCAGAGCTCCACTTGATCGCATGACGTACATCAAGATGTCGGATCACATGTTGCGAACATCTTGACTGACATTTTGTGCGCGTGTTTCCTAATTTGAAGATACTTCTATTCCAAGCATCTGAGTCGTTTAGGAATTGTTTCCTAGCTTAAAGATACTTCTATTCTGAAGATCTGTTCGCTTTAGGAATTGTTCCAATTTATGGAAACTTGGAGATTGAGGTAGATCGTGACTCTAAGGTTTAAGAAACCTTAGGGAGGCACGACTATAATAGATGGAACAGCTATAAAAAGCCAAGAGGATTGCCATTAGCTGCTGATCGCCATTGTTATTATCTATCGATCATCATTGTCGTTTGTGAAGACTATTTGTTGTATGTGAAGACTATTTTTTTCGTTGTTCTTTGTTTATGATTTCAGAGCTCCTAAGCGTATTGGACTAGCGTGTTGGGAGGTTGGAGAATTAAACAAAGAAGAACTTTGTTTTTCTCAAACACTATTCGTAACTGAATGAGTGATTGGGTTGATATTGTTCTCAAACACAGTTTATAACTGAATGAGTGGTTGAGTTGTGTTTGCGTGATTGAAGATTCACAAAGAACCTCTACAGAACAAGAACTAATCCGAGACTGAAAGGCTCAAAGTAATCCAAGACTAAAGGGCTTGAAGAGTGGGATCGAGCGAGGAGCTCGGATTCAAGGGGAGCCTTGAGATAGGTTTTGCACTTTGTAATAGTAGCATAGCTTTGATATGGAGGATCTGAACTTTTATGTTTTGACTGATTACGTGATAGTGAAAATCATTTCATTGCCAAAGTGCCCCCAGATGTAGGTGATGATGCACCGAACTGAGTAACAAACTTGTGTGTCTTTATTGTTCTTATTTGTTAGTAATAATTATGTCTCTATATTGTTTTAAAGCAAAATGTCAGTCAATATATATCAGTAACATGTTGTAAGACATCTTGTTATTGTACGTAACCAAAATTCAACTTTATTTGGATCTTGCTTATGATTGTTTTGCTTAAGCCCTTATCTATTTCGATTGTATCTCGTTGATGTAATCTGATTGTATTTATGGAGATCTTTGTTATCTCCTGACTTTTCACTCCATTGTTGAAAGTCAAGTCTTTTCTATAAAATCACTGATCGTTAAAAAAACCTGCGAGAGTTGTTGTTTGGCTTCATGAACAGGAGGTTCGCCACAGATGTATTATTTATTTCAAAAAGAACAGTGTGACGCCTAGAATACGCCGTCGTTTGGTTGACTTGGCTATACTCCTATAATCGCGACAGAGTCGACGACGGGGCCGATCAATCACTGACGGTTTTGGCGGCACCTTGTGTCTCTTAGCTTCCTATCCCAAACCGATCTTCAAACCTTAATACTCCCGCAACGCAACCCGATCTCCACTCCCGAATTCCCTTTTTTTTTTCTCTCCATACCACAGCAGACGACAGCTGCAGCCCAGGTAGTTCATCTTCTTCAACTCCTATTTTGTTAACTTTCCGATCGATATCTGACTACTTACTATCTGGGTTTTCTTGATTTCGGTTTTGAAAGGCTGAATATCATGTTTTGCTTTGTGGGTAGGTTTCAATTTTGCTATACCTAGATGTTGGCAACTTTTGTCATGAGGTCTCTAGGGTTTAGCCTCACCGGAGAATTATGTTAGATATAGAGTTTCTAGCTGAAAGTAAACTTTGGCTCCCTCCATTGTGGATTTGGATTTCAGTTTTTATATGTTCCTGAAGGTGTACTTTAGTCGGTCAACTTGATCTAGGCTACAAGGAATTGGGATATATTCATTTCATGTGATGCTGTCTTGTGTATGTATTTGATGACCTTTGAAGTAATGGATGGTTTCTCACTCTGCATGTAATCAATAAGCTAGTAGTAGAAGGATTGAGGTACTTAATTCAAGTTGATAACATTGACAAATGTTAGCTATGCTCATAAATCTTAACCTATGCGTGAATAGGCAGCTTCATGGCATGTGTAAAGATGTACGGTTATGATGTCTCTACATTTGGCTATGTTTTACTTTGTCGCGGTCATTATTTGTGGAAATTCCTGTTTTGTGGAAGACCAATTTGGGAACACTTGGGATTAGATCGGGTGTATAATATATAGGTTTAAAATTTTATTTTACATTACAATGGAAAGTGCGTAGAAGCGTGAGACAGCTAATGATGTGCCATGGAAACAAATAGTGTTAGTTGTGTGTTTCAATAGTTTTAGACCAGGGAGCCTGATATTATGATCGTAAAAGTATCTTATTCCAATGCTATTCTACCTTTGGATGTGCTATGGACTGCTTCAATGAAGAGTGTGGTTCTCAAAATGGGATCAGAATAATGTGAATTGATTTTGAGGTATTTAATCCCATATGGTATCCCAGGGGGTGAAACTTTCATATTGGAATTCAGCCACAGCTATCAGCACTTGTGATGCTGCTACCTTTACCACTATGACCACTAAGTCCATATTGCCCCCTTCCACGTGGAATTTAGGCTATTGAGTGGCATTTTAAGTTACCATATAGTTCATTGCGACTTTCTTCAACCTCATGCTATCATTATCACACTCGTGGCCACTTGGGTTGGCCTGATGGTGAAGAGAGCTCTCTCACCTCTTTGAGGTCACAGGTTCAAATCCCAGTGAGTACAGCTGCTTCGGAGTAGGTGTGGATGGAGGTTAGACGTAGGCTAGAGTAGGATTACCCTTTTTAATTTTTTTATCAAAAAATAGTTATCACACTCGTGCTAGGCGGCTATGTGCATGGCATGTCAATGATGTCATGCTTTTGCACTTTTCCGTATGCATGTTGTTTTGTTATATGATCAGCTTTTAACTGATATGTCCTTTTCCAGCCCAATGGCGTCTTCTTCAGACTCATGGATGAAGGAATACAACGAAGCATCAAAACTTGCTGAGGACATCAATGCCATGGTTTCAGATCGGAGTTCTCTTCCTGCATCCGGACCGGATACTCAGCGTCATGTATCTGCTACACGCAGGAAGATCACGATATTAGGGACTAGACTTGATAGTTTAGAGTCTCTCTTATCAAAGCTTCCTGGAAAACAAAGGATGTAAGTATTCTTAATTGAATTGCACAATATACTGATGTTTGAAGATTGTGATTTTCCATGAAGCGTAATAGATGTATTGCTGTATCACCAATTCTGTTAAATAAGATCAACCTTGGCCGGTTATTGCTGTGATCCTCAAATAGGATCAACCTTGGACAGTTTATGTTGTATGTTATCTATTTCTCATGACAAGTTGTTGAACTGTGATATAACTTATAATATCACAACTCTTGTTCACTTCCTTTTTGTGGTGATATCTAGATACCATTGCCAAAACTTCTTATGTCATTTATTGTAGACTCCAACTTGCCTAATAAACCCAATGACTCATATTTCATGTCTCTTTGATAAGGTTGATGGTCATTTATTCTATTGGCATTTCAAAGAACTTCCCTAGCTAGTATATAATCATGTAGCCTGGCAACTATTTTTTTATCAGTAAGAAAGTGGGGAAATCCTATCTTGGCTATTGTAATTCCTAACCTAAATTTTATCCACACCTACGCCCAAGTAGATGTAACCACTGGGATTCGAGGGATTCGAACCTCTGACCTCAAGGAGGTGACCGTGCTCTTAGACCATGAGGCCAACCCAAGTGGGCAAGCTAGTTGATGGCATTTGAAGTTTGTTAATGATGCCAATTGTGCTATACAGATCAGAGAAAGAGATGGCTCGTCGCAAGGATTTGCTTTCAAATTTGAGGTCCCAAGTGAGCCAAATGGGTTCCACGCTGAACATGTCTAACTTGGCCAATAAGGACAGCTTGCTTGGACCAGAAACAAAGACATCTGATGCCATGAGCAGAGCTACCGGCTTGGACAACCATGGCGTTGTTGGTCTTCAGCGACAGATAATCAAAGGCAAGTTGTGAAACTTATTGGAAATTACGTTTTTTACTTTTTTGTTACATTATTTGGGCATTTGCAATATGGATCTTTATCTTTGAAGCAGAGCAAGATGAAGGCCTCGAGAAGTTGGAGGACACAGTATTAAGTACAAAACATATTGCACTGGCAGTCAATGAGGAGCTTGACCTACACACTAGACTCATTGTATGAGTTTCAATTTATTTATAATGCCCATTTCCCATTATAACAATGCAGACACATGAAGGATCGTTTCATGTTTATTTGCCCTTTCCCCATGCAGGATGACTTGGACCAACATGTCGATGTTTCAGATTCTCGGCTTAGGGTAATATGCTTTACTCTATATTTTTTGCCCTATGGTGTGTTTGTGAAACCTGAATTTGATTTGTATTTCTGGTTTTAAAGAGTTGAGACAAATCAAATCCTAGATTCGAAATTCAACCTTTGAGCCAAATCTTTCATTATGATTTCGACTTGATGTCTGGTTTTTCTGTGGATGTGGTAAACAGAGAGTGCAGAAGAACCTAGCGATTCTGAACAAGCGCACCAAAGGCAGCTGTTCCTGCATGTGCATGCTTTTAGCAGTGGTGGGGATTGTAATCCTTATTGTTGCAATATGGCTGTTGTTCAAGTACTTGTAATACCAAATATGCATACCTCTTTTCTTTTGTTGTGTGATTTTGGCCATGGTCTGGACAATTGTGTGATTTTGGCCATGGTCGGATTTGCTGTGCTTTTCTGTAAATGGTAATGATATTGTGAATCATTACTTTCGCGAGTCAAATATGATATGTTATGATAACTATGTTACAAGGGAAATTATCTATTTGTTTAGCAGGAAGAAAATATGGAAATGATACTCTAGTCTAGTTTATTACTAGCTTACTCTCTACCCATATATGTTTCCGAGAAGATGAACTCATTGTGATTCAAACCTCTGACTTCAGCAAAGAGATGATGAAGTTCGTTGATCACCGGACCAAGTCAAGTGAACATTTGAAGGGAAGCTCTCTAACTATTTTTTTTTTGGGAAAAAAATAAATAAATCTTCTTATTACCCTTTCATTTGATACACTACAAATAATTTAATAAAAATATCTTCTTCTTTTTTTTTAGTTATATAGAGTAAATATGTAAATTGGATTTTGACTTAATATTCTGTTTTTTTAGTGGAATATCTTGTTATTTTCATTTTTTGTAAAGATTTTTCTTCTTCGTCAATGTATCAAAGTAAAGAACATTCGGGTGCAAAATTGTAAAAATCCCCGCCTGGAGGCCCCTAGGCCTCACTTAGGCGTTGAAATGGGCTATGCCAACCTGATTTATCCTCTTAGGGCGCTTCAGGCCGTTTGGCGGAACATGGTTGATTAATCGTCGTCTAGCCGATTAATTTGACGGGTCGGATTCGTAATTAAAAAAAGAGAGTTTCTAATCTTCTACAAACTAGGTGAAACCATACAATTATACTAGTTGAGTTGGTGGAGCACACTTTATTCTAGTGTTACGTTCTGATTTTGATTCAAACTATTAATTTTGTCTGTTTAGTATTTTCAAAACATAAAAAGTGCACAAACATTTACCGAATTTAGTTGATATAAAGTCATACTTTTGATCTTTTTAAAAAAAAATTATATGATACTTTTCTTTTAATGTTGTATAATACTTTTAGTTAAGTAGAATGTTTATGTTTATTAATAGGGGTAATTACTTATCAGTACCCTAAAACTTTCAGATTTCGTTTTTGGTACCCTAAATATTTTTTGTGCCACCTCAGTACCCTAAATCTTCATTTATTCCATTTTAGTATCCACCGTTAACTTTTCATCTGGTTTTCCATCCAACATAGGTAAAATGACCATTATACCCCTTACTAGCAATCAAATTTTCAAATCCATATCATTGATTTTCAAGAACTATTTTTATTTTATAAAAATCAGGTTTTTCTAATAAAAATCATATTTTTAATATTTTTCATTAAATCTTAATTACTTCATATTTTATTTTAATATTCTAAATTTCGTTAAATCTAAATTACTTCATATTTTATTTTAATATTCTAAATTTCATTGAATCTAAATTACTTTATTTTTAATTCATAATAATACAAAAAAAATCGTAATAATATTTTTCTAAATTTCATTAAATCTTTTTTAATACCTTTATTCTAGAATTGTAGTTAATTATTTATTAATTTCTCGATAATGGTTCCCAAAGCCACCAACTCAATGACTTCTGATGCAGCATCCTCAATTGTTTGAAAACCCTAAATCAATTTCAGATTGCAACTAAAAATTTCATGCTAACATCCTCAATTTCATATTGTAATTAAACATGTCTATGTTAAAAATGTACGCCGCCGGTGCTGAAAGAGAAATAGAAGGGAAGAGATGAAGGGATAGCCGTCGTTGGTCATGGGAAGCAGACCAAATATGGGTTTGAAGCTCTTTGGGTTTCAGATGGGGGAGAGGTCCTGCCGTGGACTCCATAACGGTAAGACGACGATGGAGTTCCACAGCATCATGTACTGTCTCTCTCAGCCAAGGTGGAGGCGGCGGAGCAGATGGAGGAAGTCAAAGCGGGGTGGGTGGTCGTTGTAACGCCCCAAATCCGGTTTGACCAGAAATGAGACGTTACCTTTTGAAAATAG
>JAYMTN010001057.1:0-13853 GCA_036897425.1 Erodium trifolium | reverse complement strand
CAGAAATGGAGGCCTCGGTGTCCGCAATATGGTGGCCTCGCCCGCTGTGAGAGAGCCTGAGCTGCTCGATTTCGAGACCTCTGTTTTCAAGAAGGAGAAGGTCTCCCTCGCCGGCCACGATGAGGTACTGTTAATCTGCTTCTTTATTGGGATATTTGCAGATACACGATTGTATTGAAATGGGGAAGTTGAAATTTTTGTTTTTGAGTTGTTGAAAATGATTTGATTGTGGATGGTTTTGAACGTAAATTGGGTTTGTTGTCTGAATAACGCATGGTTGAAGAGGGTTTGTAAGGGTTTGAAGTTTAATCAGCATATATAGATGATTGTGTTGGTTTGGGTAGTGTTGGTACTTAAGCAATATCTGAAATTGAAAGAAAATTATATTAGAAAACCAACTCAACTAAAAGCTGACTCTAGCATAGTTGAAGGATCAATTATGTTTGAAGAGAATTTTTAGAGGAGAGATAAGGGCTTTGGAGAGAAGACTTAATAAGGAGCCCTTCAATAACATTTAGAATAATAGAGAAGAAATGTATATTTTTGTGTAGATAGTGGGATTTGAATTCAGGCTCTGATACCATAGAGAATCATGCCCAGTTATAGTTTATTATTCTTACAAAAGAAACAATTTTTGGATTTCATGGGTGGGAATGAATTACTTTTAGGCTACTTAGTGGATTTTTTTCTGTGGAAAGGGGAGAGATTATGAATTGTGTTCATTTTTTTTGTGTGCATTGTTGGTCCATTGATGTGGTGTGGCTTTTGTAACAGTACATAGTGAGAGGAGGCAGAGACTTGTTCAAAAATCTACCAGATGCCTTTAAGGGGGTTAAGCAGATTGGTGTCATTGGCTGGGGTTCCCAGGTAAGACTTGCTCAATCGTGTTCTTCATATGTAATCTGAACATTTCTATTCTACATGTAATGTGTACTGATATTGACCTTTCTGTTTAGGGCCCTGCTCAAGCACAGAACTTGAGGGACTCACTTGCTGAAGTGAACTCTGACATAGTTGTCAAGGTATATCCTTTTTGCATTTTCATGTAATGGTTAAGTTCCATTGGGCACTATCTAATGTAAACCCAACTTAAAATGTATGTAAAACTTAGAACCCATCTGGGACATTAGATGGATCCAATGGCCTGTGCTTTTTAGGAGGGTTTTAATAATAAAAATAAATTCAAAGCTCTTCGTATTTATGATTCATGCCATTAATGATTTTTAAAAATCTGAACATTCCATTCCACTTGATGTAATGGCCCAAATGGGTTCTTAGTTTACATTAGATAGCAATCTCCCAAGTTCCATTTCTTTCTGGTTCTGACTTTAGAGGATCGGATCCTCTTCTGTTGCTTGTTCGTTTGCATTATTCACTCTTGTGGTTGCTTTGTTATACTACAGATTGGGCTGAGGAAGGGTTCTCGTTCCTTCCTTGAAGCTCGTGCTGCTGGTTTTACTGAAGAGTCTGGGACTCTAGGTGATATATGGGAAACTGTTTCAGGCAGTGATCTTGTGCTGCTTTTGATTTCTGATGCTGCACAGGTTCGTTCATTGCTTAAACTTCAATTGCGTGCTTGTGTATTCTTTTTAATCTCATGATGTTTGAAGTTTGGTCATACTCAAAATTTATTTACCTTGTCTGTTATTATCAGACTTTAGATCTCAATAAATTGTCACGGGTCTGCATGTAATGTTATTCTGTAATGGTTTCATAGGAAGTCTTGAGTTCTGCATGTTTTCACTCTATGGTTGGTCATAGTTCTTCTGAAGCACCCTCTAAAATTATGTTTGTTTAGAACTCGAAGATTTACAAAATGTTTGTTCATGTTAATGAATTGTCCAAAGTTTCTGCCATTTGGGGGTTGATGTGTTGATTATTGGGATAATTGCAAAAAGGTAACATGAGGTATTTGTATTTTTCAAGTTGTGCCCCCTGTTCTTTGATAATTGCAAAAAGTGCCATGAACTTGCCTTTTTGTCGCACTGTGTACATTTATTTCAATTGACAATTTTACCCTTGAAATTATACATTTTATAGTACCAAGTAAAAAACCAAAGAAAATCCTGAGTTTATGTCGTTTTCTTACTTCTCTTCCCCTATACAACTTCAGAAAAAGTAAATACCTCATGGTGTTTTTTTGCAATTATCCCTATAATCAACCATTTGTGCTGTTTTCTTAAACACTGTCTAACTCTTGCTCAACACACAGGCGGATAACTATGAGAAGATCTTTTCCCACATGAAGCCAAACAGCATTCTTGGGCTTTCCCATGGCTTTCTTCTCGGGCATTTGCAGGCAAGTGGTCTAGATTTCCCTAAGAACATCAGCGTGGTCGCTGTATGCCCCAAGGGAATGGGCCCATCTGTGAGGAGGCTTTACGTTCAAGGCAAAGAGATCAACGGTGCAGGAATTAACGCCAGTTTTGCAGTTCACCAGGTGCTCCTCTTCTCTATCTCTCTTTCTCTGTCTCTCACTCTCCCTCTCTATGCTGACTATTTTTTTTTCCTTCCCAGGATGTTGATGGCAGAGCAACAGATGTTGCCTTGGGATGGTCGGTTGCTCTAGGTTCACCATTCACTTTTGCCACCACACTAGAGCAGGAGTACAAGAGTGACATCTTTGGGGAGCGAGGTCTGTACTTTTAAATGTTCATATTCTTCTTTTCTTGACTCCACAACATACTTAAGCACAGATTTGTTTGCTTCATAGGAATTTTACTCGGTGCTGTTCATGGAATTGTCGAGGCCTTGTTTAGAAGATACACCGAGAATGGCATGAACGAAGAGGAGGCATATAAGTACACCGTTGAGTGCATAACGGGAAATATATCGAGAACCATCTCAACTCAGGTTGCTTTCTTGTGATCATTGTTCTGGGTTTATTCATTTGTTCGTTCCCCGCTTTACTTGTTTATCTATTCATTTATGTTATTTATTGTTTTATCATTATGAAGGGTATGTTGGCTGTATACAACTCGCTCACAGAAGAAGGCAAGAAGACATTCGAAACTGCATACAGTGCCTCCTTTTATCCTTGCATGGATATATTGTACGAGTGCTACGAAGATGTAGCCAGTGGAAATGAAATCCGCAGTGTTGTCTTAGCTGGCCGTCGGTTTTATGTATGTTCTTTTATCTCTCCCTACAGCTTATTTTTTGTTGTTGTTGGGGTTAATCTCAATCAGCTACACTTAAGTATGCATCTTTCTTAGTCAACTAGCCCTATGTTTAAAAGGTTTTTGGCAACCCCCTGAAGTTTTTTTGGTCTCATTTAACCCCAAAAGATGACGGAATTGGGGTAAATTGAGACAAAAAAAAACTTTAAAAGGGTTTGTCAAAAAGTGTTGGGATGCTTGCAAAATTGTACCCTGATGTATTTATTTTTTGCAACTTGTAGCCCTCTTCTTTGTTAATTTCAAAAAATATCCTGAGCTTGTTTTTTTGTTGCAATTTACCCTTACAACTTTATTTTTTTTAAAGTAAAGAACAAAAAATCTTAATTTTCATATCCCTTGAATTTCTTACTATGTACAAATAGTAAGAAATTACTATAAAATTCAGGGCACTTCTTTGCTATTATAAGGGGTGCTATGGATTGCAAAAAGTAAATACCTTAGGGTGCTTTTTTGCAATTGTACAAATGGTAAGAAATTATCAAAAAGCTCAGGGCAATTCTTTGCAATTATAAGGAGTGCTACGGATTGCGTGAATACCTTAGAGTTCTTTTTTGCAATTATCCCATAACTATTGAGTGAGGTTATCTCTTATTAGCAACTACAAAGTTTTATGTTGCTAATATATTTCTCTCTTTTTTGGTGTTTGCAGGAAAAGGATGGCCTGCCCGCTTTCCCCATGGGAAAGATCGATCAGACACGCATGTGGAAGGTCGGTGAGCGAGTCCGATCTCAACGCCCTGCTGGCGATTTAGGCCCGTTAGATCCTTTCACTGCTGGTGTCTATGTGGCATTGATGATGGCCCAGGTTAGTTTCACCATGTTTTTTTAGTTGTGCATGCTTTTGAAAGAAAAATAATAACATATCTTTTTATGTTAGGGATAGTCTCACTTAACTACACTAATCTAGTCACATATCTCACTTCACTCTACTTTAATAGTGAATGACAATTAACCCTGCAACAATTTAAGGAACTCAGCCAAAATTCACTATAATTGGGATGTCCTTTCTGAAAATTTTAAAATCAATGAAGGGCAATTTTGTCACTTATGTACTTTCATCTGCAGATTGAGGTTTTGAGGAAGAAAGGGCACTCGTACTCAGAGATCATCAATGAAAGTGTGATCGAGTCAGTGGATTCGTTGAACCCCTTCATGCACGCCCGGGGAGTCTCGTTCATGGTCGACAATTGCTCGACGACCGCTCGATTGGGATCAAGAAAGTGGGCTCCGCGATTCGATTACATTCTGACTCAGCAAGCCTTGGTTGCAGTTGACAAGGAGGCTCCCATCAACAGGGACCTCATCAGCAACTTCTTCTCTGATCCAGTCCATGGAGCCATTGAGGTCTGCGCCCAGTTGAGACCCACCCTTGACATATCTGTCCCGGCTGATGCAGACTTTGTCCGGCCCGAGCTCCGCCAATCCAGTAACTGAGACTTGGATCGGTTTGGTTGGTGTTTTCCCAGTGTTGGTTATGGTACTTCCGTTTAGTTTGATCGGTCATTTCTGTTAGCGTTTGGGACATGGTATGTGTGTTGTTTTTGTTGCCTAGGTTGTAGTGTGTTGATGTTATGTCCTCTATTATGTGTTTCTGATGAATAAATGACTTGGAAATCAGAAACAGTTGTTCTGTGCTGTTAACTTATTGTCGATCGTCCTCGTTGTCTTCGCTCGAGTTGCTTTGTTGATCGTCTTGTTTTCAATGTCTGTTCATGCTTACTCTATTCTCGTCTCCTTCATTCTTGTCTCATCCATCTACTCTTATTTGGTAGGTCTGGTTAAAATTGATATTAGATGATTAACTTTTTATTAAAAACCCGTGTTCGAAAATTGGTTAAGTGCATTTGGATGAAATACGAGAATCGGAATCAACTCTTTCCAACTCTGTTATTTTCATAGGCAACCATATAAGTTAATCAATCATATTCGCCTCTGATCTTGATCATGTATGGAGCATCCATAGCACTATACAAAATGTTTCTTGTTCGATGAGCACAAACTGTTGGTCTGATAGTTAATTTCGCTGGTTTTAAAAATTATCGATGTTCATATGGTCGGTTAAATTCGTCCATCAATTCTCCATATTGGATTTCGAATGAAAATTATTAAGATAGATTAGGTTTGGTAGTCTTGTTACCTATGGCGAGGCACATTGCCTTCTAGAAGGGGCCAACTAATATCACTTTCTATTTATAGGTTTTTGGGCAAATACTAATTATTTAATATTAGGGGCATAAAAAGAGACACATCATCATCATCTATGGTCTTGTGACTTTCTATATTTAGAATAATCATCTTCAAGGATGACGTAAGCGGAGGCATCATGTGTCCACGTTGGCTCGGCTCGGCTCCGACAGTGCATTTCACTTCACACCAATCACTGCCACGCTGTCTGTGTGGACAGAATATTCATTTTTTTAGAAAATAAATAAAATAAAATAATTACTGTAGTAACGGCGTTAAAACGGAGCAAGCATTAGCTGGACGGCGCGTTGCTAGGACTTTGTGAGTGGCCCCAGCTGGCACGGCACTCTTCACATGGCCACCTGCTTCTCTATTTCTCCTCTTTTAATCTATAATTTTTTACTCTAATTTAATAATTCAAAATTTTCAAGTTTTCAATTTCCGTCCAAATTTGAGTATGAACGACGGGTAACAATATAAAAATATTGGACGGAAATTAGTAACTTGAAATTTTGAAACATTACACTAATGGGGAAGAAAAATACAGTTTAGGGTAGTAATTTGAAAGCCAATATATTTTAGTGTATTGAGCTAAAATTATCCCAATTATTTTTGCTCAACCAATCAGTCGCCACATGTCTTTTTTTTTTCCTGAAAAAATATATATCAAATACTTCGAAGTAATTTGGATTGGGTTCGTAATTTAATGCAATATTTTAAGAATTGTAACTTACATTATAATTTCGTTTAAGAAACTAAATATATATATAAAAAAATTGGTTGTAAATTCGAATTCATTTAGTTATGATATTTTCGTAACGAAAATATTATTAATTCAGCCTGGACTAACTTAATCAGAAGTTTTTTTTTCTTTTGAAAATAACTTAATCAGAAGTTAATGTAATGGAATTATGCTTTATAATTTTGTAGTTAAATTAATCCATTGTTTTATAATTATATTATCATCATATTGATTCATTATGCAAACAAATTAATCGTGACGATCAGCTACAAATGTTCTTACACATTGTAATATAAAATCATCACCTATATTTTACAATGAAAAGATTTGAATCATGAGTCAATACAAACAAAGACGACATTAATCATACTAGGAGGGGTTGTCTCTAGGCAAAAGTACAAGATTCATAACTTATGGTAGAGAATGAGGTAGGATTTTGTTATGTGGGTAAAGTCTTCGGAAACTTTGTCCGATGTATTAACAAAATATCTTAATAAGTTCCTTTGAAACTTCTTCATAAATAAAATATAATAAGACATATAAATAATAATATTGCAATGGTAGCAAACCCAAAAAGTGGGAGTAAGATAGGAATAATAAAAGGAGGTTTAAATGTATTTTTTTTTTTGAAAGAGAAGAGACATGTATTATTGTAGAAAATCATGTTTTGATAGTGAATCGGTAAGATGATGGATAACCTAATCTTAATCGTGAATTAGAAAACTATGAAAAATAAACTTGGTTAGGTTATGAACGACTTCATTATTATGCTGGAGGTACTATCCAAACCATCACATCCTAGAACATCAATCAATCGGCAATTGACAGTAGACACCATATTCGGAAAATTCGATTCTATTAGCAAGATATGACGTCATTTCATCATACGCCAATATGAACCCTTTATTAATGCCAACGCTTAACAAGATGGGGGGAGAAAGCCCAGTGAAAGCATGCCCTTAAACTGAGGACTCCACCCAAACAATCTGTACCCACCGTACTCAAGCCAATACTCTTAGGGCTCAGTCCCAATATTTACATTAAGCTTCGAGGATCCAATAGGGGGAGCACCCAATCTAAACGTAGACATCCAAACTTGCCTATCCGTCTAACGATAGCTCCTTGACAATAGAGGAATAAAACTCCTGAATCCAACCGCTATAATTGCTTCCATCAGACAAAGTCCCTCCTATGATAGTCGCAAAGGACCCTAATCCCCTCGTTCTAAACCACGTACACAAACATAATCCAGACTACTATATCTTCATTTGAAAACTTACTTACTAGAAACAATACAATATCATTACAACAAAAAATCACAAATTCAACTCAACCACTAATATATAACCAATCATCTCCCTTATAATTTTAGACATGAAATATGAGGGAAGATAAAATTTCACTCGAATTCGTATCGATTGGAACAACGCCTCCCTATAATTCGTCAATCATCAATCTTTGTCAGTGCAATCAAAGAACATGGAAAAACCACCCTTTCTCGCTCAGAACCCACTATTTCTCTTTATCTTTAAGGAAGAAAAAATCAAACTAACCATTCACAAACTTCGGATTCTCAGCTTATTTATTTTTTCGAATTCTTTTATAGTGTACTTAAATGCAATTTGAACCATGCATGTTTTACTCATAAGATCCGATTAAGAGAGATTGAAATGAACTCTGGTTGAGTATCTCTCTCTCTTCTGCCTCTGCAATCTCAAACCCTAGCCCCCTTCAAGCCATAACGCTTTTTTTACCATCATTGGCGACGGTTATGGCCAACGACCATGATTGTTGTCGATGGTGGCTACCCCCTCCTTTCCTCTTCCCCTTCCCCATCTTCTTTTTAATGGTCATTTTCTCTGTGCAGGTTCGTCTGAGTTCTTTATCGCGGTCGCTCCATAGTCGGTTTTCGTCCCTAGTCGCATCCGGTGTGGTGCTATATCGAAGCTTTGTTGTGCACCGTTCTTTGGTCGGTTGCCGTCTTCATCCGTGGCCGTCCCTTGGCCGGTTGTTCTTATTCTCCGCTCCTTCCCCACCTTGTCAGAGTTCTCACCTCGCTAGATATGGTTTCGGACCTCCCACCGTGCCTCGTTTGGTCCCGCTTTTGGGTTTTTATTTCTGGTATCTACTCCGATTTTCAAATATGAGTTCGTTTAATCATTTGTTGGACTATAGGTGGCTCCCTGGTCGTGGGTTTTGCCAACTGTCGAGGAGATGCGGTGTGGGTCTTCTCTCGGTCAAAGATTTTCGGTTCTGATCTGGCCTCGTTTGGAACTATAAATGGACTGATAGTAGCTTCTCTGATCATGGGTCGAGGATCTACGAAGTGGGTCATCTCTCCAACCTTTGTTCGAAGCCTCGATGGTTCTTGGTTGTTCTACTCCTTCCTAGTACTAATTGTGATTAGGGGCATCCGACTTGGTTCCTAGCCTGCCTGGCTTGTGTGTTGCTCTTGAGGTGAAAATTATTTACTCTCCACCCCTTTTGATTAAGTATTGTTGTTCACCATCCTGTTTCTTTAATGGTTTATGTTGGGTTTTCTCTTATTCCTTTCACTCTGATGGTAAGGGTTCGTCGATTTGTAGGTGTTGGGCACCTGTAAGTGGTTTGGAAAATTGAGCTTATTGGCTGAATTCCTATAGATTTGGTTTTAGGGTAAAGTGTGATCTGATAATTATTGCCCTCCAGATATGTCTCTGTCGTTTACGGTGTTGGCTGTCGGTTTGTTAGCGATTGTCATTCTCTTTGTATGAGAGGTTGATGATCCTAATGAGACATGTGTCCTACTTACTCATGCTGAGGTTTGGATTGTCAAGTACTGTTCGAGCTTAATGGTTGAAAATTCGGGTTCTAGACCTTGTTAGTTATATGTGCTTCATGTTTGTAAAATTCGGGCTCTAGACCTCTATTTATGTTTACTTGTTAAGTGTTTAATGGTTGTAAAATCTGCTTCTTTTACCTTGTTGTACTGGTTTGATCCTTCTATGATCGGTGGTTTGGGTTGAGACTGAGTTTGTTCAATCCTCCGATGTTTCTTGTTTAGATCGAAACTAATTTGATACTATCTCCTGTTTGGATTTTTCCCTCGCCACTCATCTTTCATCCTCTGAGAGATTGGTCTTATATATTTATTACTTTGCTGATAAAGATTTTCAAAAACAAATATTGTTATTGGATTAATAGATGAAAAATAATTTATCATAAATTTGTAAAAATAATAGTTAAAACCAAATATAATACAATAAAAATAGGGATCAGAAAGAGAAGTAGCCGTGGAGACGACGAGAGACCAGAAACAGAGGTGCGTGTCTTCTCCATAAGCAGAGCAGAGCAGGTAAAAGAAAAATGGTAGATTTGAGAGAGAGAAGAAGAAGTAAAAATTGCAGTAAAAGAGCAATAAACTCTCTCTCTCTCCTCTCTCTCTCTCTCTACACAAACTTTCCATCATTCACATTCATTCTTTGCTTCCTCCTTTTATATCACGAGATCCCCATCTCCATCCTCTTTTTTTCCCTCTCTCCTTCTCTGTTTTTCCTCACCGGTTTCAGTTCCTGACCAGAGCTTCAGCGACTGGTCTGTGGCTCTAATGTGCTCACCTCCTTGTCGCTGTAGATATTTCTGAGCTTTTGGGGAGAACCCAGAAGGCGAATCGGCTTCTCCGTGGTGTTTCTGGAGGTTTATGCGTTGTGGGTATGTCGCATTCTGGGAAATCGGTGCCGGAGATGGGCTCCGCCGATGCTCTGGCGAGCAGGTTCCGTGATTCGCTCGCTTGCAGCGGCGGCGGAGATGACAAGGACAAGCCAGATTTCAGGGAGCTCGATCTGGGTTCGCCGAATTCTCCGCTGCTGGCCCGGAGCTCCGTCGACGCTGCTATGGTGGTCAGCAGCGGGGCGACTTCCTCCACCAGCAGCTCGAGCTCCTCCGGTTCCGTTTCCGGGAAGACCCAATTCGACAAGAGATCGGAAAGCATCGCGAAGAGTCACTCCGGGGAGCTCTACGGCTCGACCCCGATGAGCCCGAGATCCGCCGAGTCGCTCCGATCTGCGCCGGGTCACCGGAGATCGGCGTCCGCCGGATCTCCGTTGATCTATTCGGGTAAAAGCTTCGTCGCCGGCAATGGCGCGACCTCGAGCCCGACCGCCAATGTGCTGCCGACGGGCAACATTTGCCCGTCGGGGAAGATCCAGAAGTCGTACCGCGCCGGAACCAGGACCGATGTGCTCGGAAAAGGCACCGGACACTACGGCCACGGCAGCATAATGCGCGGCAGCGCCGCGCCCAAATCGGCGCCGGATTCGATTGTGAGCACCAACACTGCCGGGGCATCGCCGATTGTGAAGAGGGCAATGCTCAGTTCCGAGCCGGAGGAGGTGAAGAGGGCCGGGAACGAGCTGTACCGGAGAGGCAATTTCACCGAAGCATTATCACTCTACAACCGGGCCATTTCGATGTCTCCTGACAATGTCGCCTACCGGAGCAACCGCGCCGCCGCCCTGACGGCGGTGGGGCGGTTGGGGGAAGCGGTGAAAGAGTGCCAAGACGCACTCAGGTTCGATCCTGGCTATGCCAGGGCTCATCAGCGGCTAGCTTCTCTTTTCCTGAGGTGATCTTCAAACCCAAACACTCATTGGTCTATGTTTATTTTGATTTTCACATTGATTTTGGTGCTGATTGGGTTTAGTTTCATTGGGTTGTTTCTGATTTTTGCTAAATGTTTTTGTTTGTATATGCTTTCGATATTGGTGAAATGGTGATTATAATATTGGATCTCTGATGAGTCTCTGCAAACTTGTCTTGCTTTCTGGGTTTTGTTTTGATTACTGTTCCAAGTTATGGCTTCTGGTTGGTGGCTTCAACTCAATGAGTGGTTCAAATTTTGATAATTTTGTGGTCTTTCTAATAGAATCTGCAATGCGCAGGACGATTAGTCCAGACGAATTCATCGAAAAATACAGATTTTTCCAGTTTCTTTATGGAGGTATTTACTAAACATAGGGCGAATAGTCACGTGGCAAGTGGCCACAAACCTCTTTTTTTAGGAAGGGTTGAACTCGCTAACGAATTGATAGGGACGATAAATCCTTCGCCTCAGAGGAGAGAAAATCGCCCCTGCTGCAGATGCTCTGAGGCTTGTTTTTTTTCTTTGATTTGGACATTCAAAGATCTCTATTCATGCTTCCTCATGTTGTTGAGATTCATTGTTAACATTCTAGACCTCAAAACCTGAAAAGGGTCATTGATGATTCTCTTTTTCTATGTTGCTGTCTGCAGATTAGGACAAGTTGAAAATGCACATCACCACCTCTCAATCCTTGGGCACCAAGCGGATCCATCTGAGTTGCAGAAGCTACAGTCCTTAGAGAAGCACCTGAAGCAATGCATGGAAGCTCGAAGCATCGATGATTGGAAGAGTGCACTTCAAGAATGTGATGCATCTATAGCAGTTGGTGCAGACTCGTGTCCTCAAGTACATCTCTAAGCCCTGAAAATACGAGAACTCCATTTCCATCTCTGACCTTATTGTGTAAATTGCAGATCATTGCTTTGAAAGCCGAAGCCCTTTTGAGGCTGCATCAACTGAAAGAAGCCGAGTCCATCCTATCGAACGTTCCCAAGATTGAAAATTCTCCATCTTGCTCGAAAGCAAAATTCTTTGGTATGCTTGCTGAGGCCTTTGTGTTCTTCGTTCAAGCCCAGATTGAGATGGCTTTGGGAAGGTGAGCTAAAGCAGATTTTTTTACGCTGGTTGATTGCAGATAGTTATTGTGTACTGTATTTCTTTTGTATATAGTTATTAGACTTTTATATCTTATTACCTAAACATTTAAAAAATTACATATAGCTCTTTTCAGTAACAAATGACAGTCCTTGACAGTAATCTAAAAAAAATGAGTTTTCATCCGTTAAATATTTTTTCCTTTTAGGCAAAATGACAGTAATCTAAAAAAATGAACGGATTACTGCTACATCTAAGCAAAATGTTTTTGTTATTTCTAGTCTTTTGAGATAACTGTTGAGGACATTTTCGTCATTTTTGACGAAAAAGAGCTATATGTAATGTTTGAAAGTTCTGAAGTTGGGGATACTTAATTGTAAAAGGCGTGCAATTCACAATAGCTCTGCAATCAACCATTTATTTTTGTTGATTAAGAATCAGCATTGTTGTTGGGGTGAAGTGAGAATGGATAATAGATGCTTGCAGGTTCCAAAACGCAGTTTCTGCCGCAGAGAAAGCTGCCAAGATCGATCACGACAATATGGAAATCAAAATTCTCTTAAACAAGGTGAGAACCATTGCAAGAGCTCGTGACCTTGGCAACGAACTTTTCACTACCGGAAGGTACACTGAAGCCTGCTCGGCTTACACTGAAGGCCTCAAATCCGATAGTTTCAATTCCGTCCTCTACTGCAATAGAGCTGTGTGTTGGTCCAAACTTGGAGAATGGGAACGGTCTATCGAAGATTGCAATCACGCCCTCAGGATCCAACCGAATTACTCCAAGGCCCTTCTTCGTAGGGCAGTCTCAAATGAGAAGGTACATTCGGTTATGTAATAATTGCAAACAAGTACCCCCGATATATCCACTTTTTGAAATTTATAGTCCTCTTTGATGATTACAAAAAATAATTGCAAACATTGCATTTTGTATAAATTTGTTTTCAAATGACGATTTTACAAATTGTAAGGGTAAAATTGTCATTTTATATCAATTGCAACAAAAAAACAAGTTCAGGGTATTTTTTTGCAATTATAAAAAAGGGCTACAAATTAAAAAGAATGAATACCAAATAGTATTTGTTCTGCATTTGGTTATATATTTTTGTCTTTGTTTTATTTTTTCAAATCTAGACTGTAAGGGCAAAATCGTCATTTTATATAAACTGCAACAAAAAGACAAGTTCAGGGTATTTTTTTGTTATTAGCAAAAAAGAGGGTTACAAGTTGCAAAAAAGTATATACCTCAGGATACATTTTTACAATTATCCCTTGTGAATATGTTGTTTGATACTGTTGTTGATTCTATAGCTTGGACGGTGGACCGAAGCTGTGAGAGACTACGAGGTCCTCAGAAAGGAGCTTCCCGGGGACAATGAGGTCGCCGAGTCTCTCCTCCGAGCTCAAGCTGCATCGAGGAAAGCTCAGGGAGCGGAGGTTTACAGTAGGAACTGTGGTGGTGAAGTGGAGGAGATCTCTAGCTTGCAGAAGTTTAAGGCTGCAACTTCTTCATTAAGTAAGCCTACATAACTTACATACGGCTAATTGCGTATAACTACCTATATAAACTGCCCACAAACACATGATTCCGTAGTGAATTTTCGACACACTTTTGATGAAAAAAATGCTAAACTTTTGATGGCACGTTAAAATTTATAAGGGGTAGCCATACGTCTGTCGGTCTATGTGCAATATTTACGATAACACCATGTATTTGTGGGCAGTTCTTAAGGGTAGTTATTTGCAACTTACTTAAAACAACGACTTTGCATAAACCCATTTGATGTTTCAGCTGTTTCGGTAGTTCATTTCAAAGTGGCATCGAATGAGCAGTGCGAAGCAATCTCTCCATTCGTGAACGTGCTCTGTGATCGATACCCATCTGTTCACTTCTTCAAGGTAAGGGAAATGTCTGTTTACAATGCAGCCTCGCTTTACACAAACATAACGGTTTCAATTCCTCCCAGGTGGATGTGGAGGAGTGTTTGGGGGTAGCGAGGGCCGAGCGCATCAGGACTGTCCCGACGTTTAA
>JAYMTN010001056.1:0-13856 GCA_036897425.1 Erodium trifolium | reverse complement strand
CTCTATCGTCCTTCTTCCTTCTCTCGTCAACGGCTGGCGGCGACAAACCGGGATATTTTCGATGGTCCCGGTGCACAAATCCGAATCGGCGCTGGAATTAGGCTCATCGACGTTGAAATGATTTTGCTTTACCATATCGTTGCTTGAATCACCACCAAACATACCGGTATTGAGTTAATCACAGACACACTTGTACTAAGTTAATCACATCGAACTTGGGCCTGGTGCTGTAATTTGGGCTTGGGTCCAATTTATCTTTATATTTGAGTACTGATTATTATTTGTCGTTGGTGTACTGTGCAGGCTGATACGAGTCATTTCTTCCCAAACTAAAATCCCCAATTGAGAGCATAAACCTAGGGGTTTACAGAACCAAAAGCTTCCCATCATCAATGGCTCTTCAGCTGAGACCCAGGTACAGACTTCTCGCAAACCCCACTCTGCTTCACTTCTACTCCTTTTCTTCGTCCTCCAATCCATTTGACCCATCGCCCGAGGATCCCACGAATGCGTCGTCTCCGCAGTCCTCAGTTTCATCCTTGTTCGGCGATGTCAAAGCCAGTCTCAAGCATCAGCCGCCGAGGCCCCCGAAGCCTCCTTCTCCTTTCTCCAGACCCTCCTCTCCTCCGCCATCCAGAGCCGCCTCTTTAGAGGAAATCAGCCGGAACCTCTCCCAGTTCCGCATCCGCACCGCCGCTCCTCCGTCCACCGCGCCTCCTGATTCCACCTCCTCCTCGCAGCCGATATCGTTTCAAGAGCTTTACAAGAAAAACGTCACCAACAGGAATGATGGGTCGAATGTGAATCCTGGGTCGGGGCGTGGGAGATTATCTTTTGACGGAATCAGGGAAAGCTTGAAGAAGATCCGGACGGATGTGGATTGGACGCAGCAGACGGAGCGGAGAGGGGAGGGAGCTGAGTCCTTGAGGGACAGCTTGAGGCTCAGGCCTGCACAGAGCAATGCGGATTCCAGAGTCATTGGTCGCTCCGAGGGGCTTCCATTGTCGGTGTTCGAAAAGGAGATGGGCCCGAGGAAGGATTGGGCAAACAGAAGTGAGGCGATGAGGACGGAGTTTGTGAAGATGTACAACTACGAAGATCTGGGGAAGAAGTTGAGGGCTTTGAGGACAAGCGAAGGTGGGTTTTCTGTCAGTGAATTGAATGAGAGGTTGGTGAAGTTGAGGGAGATGGAGGAGCAAGAGCCCCAGTCTCAGCACGGGATTCCGTATTTCGATTTGAGAGAGAGCTTACATAACATCACCATGTCTGCTGTGCAAAAGTCAACCACTCCAGGTAAGTGAATCATATAAAGTAGTCCACTTTATTTTCTTCCATTGAGCTTTTGAAATACTGTCCAGTGTGTCTAAGTTGCCTGATCAATTTTCTTTCATGGTATTGCTTTTTGCTTCAAGTTCCATTAAATAGTTGTTGTAGTGCACTGGTAGAAGATGTTATTTCAGCATTTTACCATGGCGCATTTCTAATTTGATTCCAGCTTTGTCTGCAATAAGAAATGGTATGCCTGCAATCACAGTTGTTGTTTTCTTCTTCAGTCAAACAACATGTCTTGGGTGGCCTTCGGCCCACTCCGGAATATATGCTGCGGCCTCCTCAAGAGCATTTAGTTGAAAAGGCAAGTACTTACCATACCCCTCCTGTTTATAAACCTTTGTGATTAATAGTACAAACTTCTTGTTGCATCTTGAAACAGTAGGTAAGCTTATTAATTTGCTGAATCTGATGCTCACTTTGTAGATTACTTTTTGTATGCTTGTTTGCTTATTTGATGCTTGAGATCGTTCATACAACATTCTTTCCTACAGTGCATCTGGAAAAGGGTGCTCAAGGAGTAGTTTAGTCATGTATCTCTTTTGAACTCACAATTAGAGCAATTGAATTAATGTTGGTATCACAGATCATTCAGTAACATAGGGAGACACTTTACATGTATTAATTGTTATTGCTGCAATCAGGTTCAATTTGTGCATCCCATCCTTCATGGTCTGTGTTTCTTCTGCAGTTGGATCAAAGAGGAATCACAGATTATTTCTTGTCAAATAACTTTACAAACTTACAAGGACATTCTTTTAAATATGATAGGAACCTAACATGTTTAAATTAGGTTTGTCAGGTCCAATTAACATGAAGTGCTTGTTTTGCTTAATAAAATAGTGTGTTTGCTTATCTACTGATTATTGTAGTCCTCACGTAAAGTTACTCCTTTATAAACATCATTTATATAAATCGAGTTGAGTTCTAATATCTCATAATATGTTTTATGCAGTATTTCCATCCAGACAACATGTCTGCAGCAGAGAAACTGAACCTTGAGCTTCAGAAGGTTAGAGAGGACTTTAAGATGTCCGAGTCAGATTGTGGGTCTGCACGAGTTCAAGGTAGTTTTTCTTCTGTTCTGATTATATTTTTTGTTATCTTGTTCAGGACTGCTCATTTCTGTTGTATTAATGATTATAATTCTGTTTCCATTATCATGTTTTCCGAAGGAAACAATATTTGTGGATCTTTTGCTCAAACATTTTTATGTATATGAAATGTTATTAGCCTTATATCAGAGTTCCTAATTTCTTTCTTTGGTTTGATTTGCAGTGGCACAACTCACCACTAAGATCAAGCATCTATCTGCAGTTTTGCATAAAAAGGTAATGATAGGTGCTATTATAATAGCCTCGTTACATTTAGCTTTGTTGTTCTTTCATTTCCATTATTTTATGGTATATGTTGGTTTATGTCTGGTGTAGGATAAACATAGTCGAAAAGGTTTGGTGGCAATGGTGCAGAGGAGAAAGAAGTTGCTCAAGTATCTCAGGAGAACTGATTGGGACTCGTACTGCTTTGTTTTGTCCAAACTTGGTCTCAGAGACAACCCAGATTATAAGAACTAGATTAGACTGCAAGCTATTACTATTTTGAATTAGTTTTTTTTTTCTGTCAACCAATTTCTTTTGGGGTTTTTGTCCAAACTCATCATGTTAGCGATCCATGCAAGGATTGAATGCTTAGCTCAATAATGCTAATTTAATTTTCTTAAACTGGAATTAAAGTTTTGATTCTTGTTAATCTGCATTCATAGCTGGGCAAGCAATACAGATGGAGAAAATGGGAAAAAGTTCATTGATGAAACGAGCACCAGGTTGTAATACAAATGAAGAGAGTCTCTACTTTGTGATTGTCTGGAAAAACATGAAAGTACATTGGAAAACAAAGGAAATTAAGAGTAGCAGGCCATTCCAATGGATCAGTTAAATGGAGAGGAATCGGAAAATATGGGAACTAGTGGTGGAGCTGGTGTAGACTCTATTGGAGGGTATGGTGGGGAATAGGAAATGGGGATCAGAGGTGTGGGTGGTAAGTATTGGTCAGGTGGAAAAATGATGGGGACAAGCGGCGGTGGAGTCAGCCATGGGATTAGTGGCGGAGGAGGCGAAGGCACTAGGGGTGGTGGAAATATGATTGGTAGAGGCGGTGGTGGAGATGGCACTAGGGGCGGCCATCGGCCATTCGGAGGAGGAGGTGATGGCACCAGAGGCGGTGGCCATCGTGGATGTGGAGGAGGAGGTGATGGTACAAGAGGTGGTTGTGGCCGTGGACGCGGGGTGGGTGGTGGTGGGGAAGGTACTAAAGGCGGAGGAGGGCGGCGAGGGGATGGTCTGGGTCTTCCAAAAGGGTTGTCAGGGGAATTGGGATTGGCCGGAAATGGCCAGTGACCGCATCTCCCGAACAGGTAGAGGTAGAAAGGGTCACATCCTCTACCTCTGTCTCTGTTTCTTCTGCTCCATCCCTTGCTGGTGATTCTTCTCTTTTCTTCTTCCTCTTCTAGTTGTCTAGCTTCTGTGATTGATTCAGTGATCAAAAGCAATGCTAACACAGTGAGGACAAGGAGTTTTGCTTTCATATCTGCTATGAACTCTATCTGAGGGACCTCGATGCCTTATAAGGAGTTTTGGTGAGAGGTTTCACAAGGCTCATAGCAATACAAGGTTGTTGACAGACACTTGAGTGATGCATGCATGTTTATGACCTAGTTCAGAATTCCAATGCAGATGTGGATGGAGGTTGATACAGAGAGAGAGCTTATGTCAATTAATTTTGACAACAAACAGCAACCTTGTCTCTCTCTGCAATATGCATTACTCTTCTGCATCTTGTCAGGTCATAAATGGACAAGTTTTATACAAATCAATAAAGCCAAACTTACAAGGCCAATAGGTGTTGCTGCTGATGGTTTTTTTCCAACTCTCAACTATAATGTCTTGCTCATAAATGCCACCTTAAACATCTTAGACTCATAACCTACTAAATGACCTATGTATATACAGCATCAACACAAGTCATTTTGCTTCCCTCTATTCTACTCCAACTAAAATACAAATTAACAGGCCAACTCTTGGCATTAAAGGCTTTTATACTTGCTAACCAATACTTTCTTCTCTAGTCTTGCAAGATTGACTCACACTTCTACTTGAGATGGGTCAAGGAAGCTTGAATTTCTTCTATTGACCGTCCCATGGTCTCCGGCACAAGCTTTGACACAAACAGGATGGCCAAACCATTAACACAGGAGAACATGAAGAACGTTCCTGTCAAAACAGAAGCAATAACAAGATATAACTTCACCCTGCTATTATATAACTAGTCTAGAATGATAGAGACATAGAGAGGAAGAAAGTAACACCTGCTGAGCTCCAATCCGCCAAAAAATTGAAAGAATAGACCATCGCCAAAGCACTCAGCCAGTTTACCACAGACACTAGGCTTCCAGCACTACCCTTCACGTTTATAGGAAATACCTGAAGCAAAAAGTGGAAAGCTCATACAATTGAGTGTGTTTCTATGTAAATAGCAACAGTCCATGGAAGAGATAGCTCAATACCTCGGACATTATAACCCATACAATCCCCGCAAGGCCTACCGTGTAACTTACACTGTACATCTGATTGCAAATTCAATGACTCATGTCAACAGAGAGATAGATATAAATATAAATATATATATAGAGAGAGAGAGAGAGGAATTACCATAATGCCAGCAAACACCAAAATTGGTGTGAGGTTCGTCAGTTGATGCATATCCTGTTCATGGTAGGCTACAACTTGTCAGTACATACTAAAACAAGAAATGAATCTGCAGCAAATTATAGATGTATCATGCAGATTTAGTTACCTTCAATAAGAAGGATGATCCTAGAAGGAAGCAACTCAAGCACATTCCACTGACGGAAACCTGTCATAATCATAGCTTACAGTCCAGTATCGCCATCTATTTGATTATTACGTATACGTAAGAGTTTAATTCTCAGATACTAACCAGTAGAAGTGGTCTTCTTCCAACTTTATCCATTAAGAGCACCCCAGTAATGGTTGAAGGAATCTGCAAAGAAAGCATAAAGTAAAATCGAGAATTTTCATCTAGTTGCAAATAAACAGAATGTAAGCAATCACTAACCTGGATAATAGCCATTCCTATAGTCCCTACATTACTTGAAAAATCTGCAATGGAAGTTAGTTTATTGTGAATGTGTAATTTAATTTTTCTCCAAATCGCGACCATTAAACATGTGAAACAAATTGAAAGTAATACCAGCCGATTCAAAAATAGAACTGGCAAAAGATGAAATTGCATTGCATCCTCCAAATTGTTGGAGTACCATTAGGCCAATCCCAACCTAATCAAAATTGAAATAAGCCATAGTAAAGTTCACAAGTAATATACAGGAATCATGTATCGAAAAGATAAAATTTGAGCACATGGAGGAACTAACAGTGAGAGAACGAGCGTATCTCCATTGGAACAAATTCATAATTCCAGTGTCAGAGATATGTTGAAAGGCTTCTGTGTACTCCTGTTAAGAAAAAAAAAACATGTTCACTTCACTTCTTTCTCTCTTCCCCATTTATGAAAAAAAAAGTTTCATTGATTCATGTGAAGTTAAGGGTTTACTCTAATGGCAACATGTTCTTCAGAAATATCAGCATTTTTCCCTCTTAGGCACTGCAGAGTAGCTTTTAACTCTTCCTCGCGCCCAAGTTTTGCCTGAAGACAGTTATAAATCTCATTTCAGCATCCCACAAGACTAATAAAATTTGTGCCCACCAGTTAAACAAAAGCAAGCATTAGCAGAAAGTAACGATTTTTTTTTTGTAGAATGAATCCCGAATCGGATATTATTTAGTTTACAACTGAATTATTACTTAAACTAAAGTCAATTCTCAACAGTACTTACTAGCCATCTAGGAGACTCTGGAATGAAGAATAGACCTACAAGTTGTATCAAACTAGGAGCAGCAGCTGAAAATAAAGTGAGTGAAAACAAATCATTAGTACAAACTAAGAACAAGTGGATCCGTTTTGTAATCTACAAGGTCAGGATTTAGTTACCAGTCAAAGCCAATGCTTGCCAGCTGATGATGGTTCCAATGAAGAACATTAGTGAAATACCGAAGCATATCATCAACTGTACACTCAACAAAATAGATATATAAGCCTAGGATCAACAAGTTAGCTGAAAAATCTATATCATCATGCTTTGGTTTCACCTGAACAGCCGATGTAAATGAACCACGGAGGTTCTTAGGTGTTATTTCTGTTATATAGATCGGTACCTGTTTGGTAATAGGAAGGCAAGTATCAATAGCTCTGTCAAACACTTGTTTGCAAACATAAGTCAAAACTCAAAGTTAACACAAATAAGATGATATTTACCACAAATGAAAGAAACCCAACTCCAAATCCATTTGAAAGTCTTCCGATATCCAGCCACCAAACATTATACTAATCAAATCACAACATGAAGAAGAGTTACAAGACAGAAGCCTTGAATAAGATTATAATTTTCACTAATCCATTGGTTAATATGCAATCGACATGATTACTCTAATTTTCCTACAAACATTTCCAAATTCACTTATGGACATCAATGCATCATCCTTTCAAGTTTCAAGTTTGAACAAACATGAATGAGTGAAGGAGAGAAAAAAAAGAGAGGAACAAACCTTGGAGAATGCTATAGCAAGCCAGCCAAAGAAGGCGAAAGCTTGAGATAATCCCATGGTCTGATTCACAACAGAAGCCAAAATTAACTGAAGAATTTAAGCTTATCCTGCAACTTAGCTGCTAAACTGTGTTTGAAGATGATCAAAGGAACACAAGAACTTACAGCTCTCCTTCCAATGAGATCGGAAAATTTTCCGCTCAATGCCGCTCCAATGGCTCCTCCCACTGTTAGGGCTGAGGAGAACACTGAGTACTGTACATGTCATAAAGTCAATAATTAGATCAAATGCACTAAACTAAAAAATGTCCAAGTCATGATTATGAAAATACAGTTAATTACTTACGGCTGCTAGAGAGAGTCCGGCATCTTTCCGGATCCCGGACTCAGCCGGAGATGAGTATCCCATCTGCACAAATACAATCAATTATCCGCTAACACACTCTCAATACTAATTCATTTCAATAACCAAAGTAATTGTTATACAATCTACTTACAGCACACCCGAAGGTCAAAGAACCGCAAAGCGCCACGGTGGTGCTCAACACAAGAACCGCCGTTGCTGTGGCAGCCGCCGGTTTTGCGTCTTCATTGGCCTTGAGCAGAGAGGCTGTGGACGACCCACCTTCCATTTTTGTTTGATACAATTTGGTGATTGTGATTTGAAAGTATTATCAAAGTAAGTCTAGCTGCAAGTGCAAGTGCAAGTGCAACACATGAATCATAATATTTTATTCAATTACCCATCTACCTGTTTGCTGTAAATCATGGTTTCTTGACTCTTTGACACTACTTGCTGTTTGACCATTAGATGTTGCACTTGCTTTATTTACTCTCGCCTCTGAGCTCACTTGTCAAGTGACAATATTAGAGTTGTTGCACTGCCGTCATTTCGCTCTCCATTTACGCATTGAATCCGGCTGAATAGTTGAATTGTCACGTTCCAAGTCCTTTTTAATGTTGAATTGGTGTTTCTGTAAAAAAATAATAATCGCACTATTCTGAAGACGAGTGTTGATGGGTTCCTTTAGTGGTGACAAGTTTGATCCGGCCGCAATCGACTATGCGACGTTACGGGAGATGACCGGGGAGGCGGAGAATGAGTTGGTGCAGTCGTCATGGGTTACTGCTAGGGAAGCCGAGAAACGGATGATGAACCTGATGCCGGTGAAGCGTAGTATGCAATACATTTTCAGAGATCAGCTCGATGCTCATGAACGACTTATATCCGACTACTTCATTGGCAACCCTTGTACGGGCGAAGAATGTGTCGACGGTTATGTATGTCGAAGGTCGTTTTTATGCAAATTTTAGCAGATGTGTCCAACTTCCACCCATATTTCACCCAAAGAGAGGACTGTCGGGGTCAGGCCAGGTTCTCCGGTTACCAAAAGTATATTGCCGCTATCCGAATGCTATGTCACATTTCATCGATTAACAGCCTGGACATGCACCCGGGGTGCCGTTGATTCCGTCATTTTAAGTACTCGGAGGCCGTTGATACATCCTCTTATTGGTGGAAGAAGATGGGGGTGTCAATAAATCTATAGCCTACAACATAAACCACACTCATCTTTATCCATCTATAAAAGGCTACAAATCTCACTTCATATTTCTCTTATCTAAATTTGTATTCATTTGATTATCCCTAACAGATGGCATCCGACAACAATAATGGCGTTTCCGAGGCTGATTCGGCTCAACCACAACGACTCTACATGCTAGAGCGAGAAACCCGATGACGTGGTAGGTTCGAGCGCACCAAAGCCCGGATGAGGCAGTGCGAACAAGCCATTGCTCTTGACACATCGGACTGGATCCCGGAAGAAAAGGTCAACCACGAACAACTCAAATTCACTATGCTTGAAGTTATGAACCACACGTCTTAACATATGTAATCTACGTTTCTAATAACATTTTGACATTTCTTTATATTTTGAAACTAAAATATAATATAACTGAATTTGCCCATTCATTTACCACATCTTTATTCCACCAATTTTGTTAAACTTTGATTTACCATTCAACGAATCTGTCCTACTTAATACACCGAATCTACATATTCAATTTACCTCGATTTAGTCTATTTAATATCAACCGAAACCCTCACCTCTCTAAACACACGTTTCTTCGTATGCTTCTTCTTCATGTCGATTCACTAATTTACGCTTCAACACCACTCCCCTCCCTCAAACACGAATCTTCGATGTCCCCCACATGGGCCGAAGAAGAGGAGAGTCGCCTTTGTCTCGCATGGATGTTAACATCACTCGAGACTACTGGCGAATCTATGATTAATGGAATGTGATGGCCCAACCTCTGCATCTCCACATAGAGAAGCATTTGAAGGACTGCTGGTAAAAGTGGAATCAGCGGGTGAAAGTATTCAAGCTGACGTTTTTGGAACCTTGGACAACACTCGGTCTAGCTGCTACCGATTGGATGTCCTCATGGAGACCCATTGACAATACCAACATAATGTCGGCCTCCTGTCCCCAAAGCATGAGTGGTGGATGATGATCCGAGAATGTCCCAAATGGCGCGGTACAATGAGCTGGGTCGCTGCAGGTTTTAATGTTTCGTGTTTTCATCGTTAGAGTTTATTAGTTTTTGTTTATCGACTGCCGTTAATAAATGTACTTTCTGTTTATCGTTGATGTTTATGATTTTTTTCCTGCAATATACCCTAATTAGACTGAATCGGCCTCTTTTCACTGGACAACCAATATCAAATAGACATGCAAATGAATGAAACCTAAACTAATTTCAAGTGTATTTGACCTTAAATAGGTCGAATCGTTATCTTCCTACAGCAGATGAAAGTTACAAACATTTAGAAATAGAAGAAGAGAGAAATAAAACATGAGGGGACATGCTCTTTTTGACAATGGTCGATCAAGGTTATGGATGAGTGATTGAAGCTTGGATCTCTTCAATTGTTCTTCCCTTGGTCTCGGGCACAAGCTTTGCGATGAACACAATCCCCAGACCATTGACGAACGAGAATATGAAGAATGTTCCTGATGAACAATACAATCATTGGATCATAGGATAGGATAGGAAGCAACAACATAATCTAAATCCAGAGACAAATATACATGCGGAGCTCCATTCTATCATGAAAGTGATAGAATATACAATCACCAAAGCACTCGACCAGCTCACTGCAGCCACCAGGCTTCCAGCCGACCCCTTTATGTTTATGGGAAATATCTGAAACAAAGTAACACTTTCCACTAAAAATGGAAACAAAAAAGTAGACATTGGCTGACACTTTCCAGTAGTTTCGGATTCAAACGAGGAATAGGATACCACATTTTGATTGTTAAAATGGTTAAACATTTGCAGTTAGATCTTGGGACATACGTTCAAGTCCCAGCAACAATACTCCACTCCTTATTTTCTTCCCAATTTCAATTCGTCTTCTCTCTTTCCAGCCTTTTGGGTATCTTTCTCTCTATTTAACCCTTGTTGGAACTCTCTTAAGGTGGAGGTCACGAAAACTTAGAACCCTCTTTTACATAAGGGAGTTCAAATTTGATACATCGATCTACTAAAGTTCTTTAAGAATAAAAAAAATGTTTAGTGTTCCCTTGTTTCTACATTAACTAAGGTCTTGATCCCTACTTTGATACACTTGTGACTTAGTCGATCTGATGTTATATCGAATGATTAAACAACTAAAAATTTAAGTTGACAGTAGAAGGATCAAATACAGTTAATGAATTCCCTCCGACATGACAACCCAAGGAATTCCTGCCATGCCTCCTGTAAAACCTATGCTATAAACCTGATTTGCATGGAAGCCAAGTCAAAATCTAAACACTTGACCACTTAAACCAAAAATTACCATTATGCCGATGAACACCAAAAGTGGAGTGAGGTCCTTAAGTAGATGGTGTCCCTGTGCATGGGCAACAATTACAAGTTGTCAAATACATACAAACAAAAATATGATGAAACTGTGTTCAGATTCACTCTACCTGCAATAAGAATGACAGTCCCACAAGCAAGGCTCCCAAGAACATTGCAGTGACAGATACCTGTTATAGTACAATATCCTCACATTAGCATCATCTACTCGATTGAAAGAATTATCATCAAAATCAATTTCTAACCAGCAGAAGGGGCCGCCTTCCAATTCTATCCATCAATAGTACACAAACAAGGATTGATGGGATCTGCAGAGGTAAAATCAGCACATCTGTGAACAAACTTCTGAATCTACAGTAGTAGGCAGTAGCAATATAATACCAACAATATACCTGGACAATACCGATTGACACAGTCTCTACATTACTTGAAAAATCTGCCATGAAACACCAATGAGTACAAAGTTGCTAATTGTATAAGCTTGGCAATACATAAGGAACTCGAAAATATACCAGCTTGTTCAAAAATAGAACTTGCAAAAGCTGAAACACCGCTGCTCCCTCCGAATTGTTGCAGTAACATTAACCCAGTCCCAACCTGATAAAATTCAAGTCCATCACAAGGAAAAACAATGCTAATGGTTTCAATTTAATATAGGAGCCTCACAATGAGCGAATGAGCATATCTCCGCTGGAACAAGTCTGTAATTCTGGTTCCTGAAAGATCAAAGGCTTCTGTATAATCCTGCATAAAGATCAGTTCTGGATGAAGTACTTGGGATAATAAGTTCCCTCAAGTAAAAAAAAAAAGATCAGTTCAACTGCTATAGTTATATCAAAACTAAATGCTTACTCTAATGGCAGCAGATTCTTCCGAAATATCAACAATTTCCCCTCGAAGGCGCTGTAGAGAGGCTTCAAGCTCTTTCTCGCCACCAAATTTTGCATGCAGAGACAACAAATATATCATTTGGGGAGGTCAACATACAAGAACCCCTAATAGCAAAACTTACAAGCCATCTTGGAGACTCAGGAATGAAGAATAGGCCCAAAATCTGGATCAGACCAGGAGTAACAGCTGAACATGTAACAACGAAACATACATTAACAATTACAGTACTTAACATCACACAGATCAGTAATGCATTCAAGGACATAATGTAGTTACCAATCAGAGCCAAGGCGCGCCAGTTAATCAGAGTTCCAATCAAGAACATCACTGAAACGCCACAGCATGCTAGCAACTGTGCCCCATTAATCATATAAGAAAATGAATCATGATGAACGTGTTAAAGCCATTAATCCAACTCGTCACGGCTTTACCTGAACGGCTATTGCAAAAGAGCCACGCAGGTTCTTAGGTGTTATTTCTGTTATGTACACTGGAACCACATATGAAAGAAAGCCTTCCCCAACTCCAAGTGAAAATCTCCCAAAATCAAGCCACCAAATATCCTTCCAACCAAAACATCATATATTATAATCAAATACAAGCCAGAGAGGCAAGCATCATTTATTAAGAATATAATATTCATTAATAACTAAAACATTGGAGTACTCAATCCCACAGCTAATAGTAAACTATTTTCCTTTCCCGATCATTTCCATTGTTCTTCCATGAGGCAACCTTCCATGAATATGGGGTTTATTGCTAAACCATTTCAAAGATCCATATATGACATTTGAGGCATAATAAAAATGGTGCAAGGAAATTACTGAAACATAGTTTTTGAAAAGGAAAGGAACCTTTGAGAATGCTACTACAAGCCATCCAAAAATGGCAAATATTTGAGATAAGCCCATGGTCTGCATCAAAATGTGAACCCATATTAGTTGAAAGGAATTGAAGTTTTTAGTTTGCAGTTGTGTGGTTATATTATGGTTGAAGATGAACAAGAACTTACAGCTCTCCTACCAAAGAGGTCAGAGATTTTGCCACTGAATGCTGCTCCTATCATGGCTCCCATTGTTAGGACTGAACTGAACAATGAGTACTGCACAACCCAACCCATCAAGTAGGTAACTAAATCATGAAAGTCCCAATTGAATTTGCAATATGAATTTGAATTCTATGTTGATATATATATATAATATAATAGCACAAACAGAAAATTTCCCCAAATGGGTGACGATTAATGTGACATTTTGAAATAAGACAATAAATCAAAAAAGAGTTTGTGAAGATGAATGCAATTAAGTTGAGATGAAAGCACAGACAAATTTACTTACAGCTGCGAGAGAGAGAGAGCCAAATCTTCCCGAATTCCAGACTCGGTCGGGGATGAATATCCAGCCTGAAATTTCAATTAATTAGTGTAGTGGATGTCCTTAGTGGGCAACAAAATAGTGCACTTACAGCTAAGCCGATGGTAAAGGAACCGCCGTGGAAGAGCCATTACCGGCGGCCCCTGTAGTGATGTGATGGGAAAGAAGGGAGGCTGTTGGCAGTCCATCATCTTCCATGGTGAGTCAAAGGTCAGATTTTGTTGCATTTTGAATTGGTTAAGAAGAGCTGGAAATGGAATGAGCAAGACAGTTTGGTTGGGACTTTCTGGTGAGTTATCTTTGAAGCAGGCAAGCTCATTATAGCATATGCATTATGGGATCTCGTAGGGGGGTTGAAGCTGAATTTTTTAATTAGATATTATATTTTTGAAATTTGAAGTTAGAAGTTTTAATATTGAACTAGGTTGATGCACGGTGCTAACGCACGGTGCTAATTGTAATATAAATTATAAATTTTTCTTATCATTTTCTCATATATACTAATTGTTAATTTAAAAACAGACCATTCAATACTTCCATTTCAAGATCTCCAACATATTCACATAATGCCTGAAATGTAGTTAGGATAGCATAGCAAATAGAAGAATCATTGGAACTAAAGTTTATAGAGATAAAACAATAAATAAACTTTATGATATATAAGAAAGACACCAACCATAAGGCTCATGTTGACCAAAACTTGGTAGACC
>JAYMTN010001055.1:0-13858 GCA_036897425.1 Erodium trifolium | reverse complement strand
AAAAGAAGAGAGAAATTTACATAAACCCATTGAGAATATCTATTAGAGTAGCCAGGTCTAGAGGGCAATGCTCATCAGGTTCTCCTGCCACAAAAACCTCCCGGATGATTGTGGCCAAGTTTTTGAAGTTCTCTTCCATCCTATTTGGATCCATGTTTGGCATGGTTACTTTATATCAAATCCAGTGTGTGGATCTAGGTGGACTTGTGGAGAGGGGGGAAGAGAACTTCCAAAACTTGGCCACAATCATCCCGGAGTTTTTTCTGGCAAGAGGACCTGATGAGCATTGCCCTATAGACCTGGCTACTCTGATAGATATTCTTAACGGGTTTATGTAAGTTTTTTTTAATAATCATGTTTACACGCACGTCTCATTCTATCTCTATTTTCTCTTAGGCCTTATCCCAATATTGGTGCCCAACAAAGAACCCATCTTCTGAGAAATCACTTTTCCCTGATGAATCCCGAGGATAGAGAGCGGTTTTATACCGGTGGTCATGGAGCAAGCTTAGTTTATCTCTTGGTTGCTCGGTGTGTTTCAAAACTTGATGATTCTAGTGACATTTGCTATGAATGATGAAACAGGTGCGCCTCGATACACGCATGGGATTGGCGCATCATACGAATCTCCTAATCCTTCTTCGTTAGCATTGTAAAAGAAGTTTCCTCCCGGTAGGTTAGCAGGTTCCTGAGAAGAAACCAAAACAAATTTAAATGAAATTGCTAGTATATACAAACAAGATAGCAAGCAAACCATCTCAACGAAGTAAAAACAAATTCATTTGGATGAAATAATAATCACATGACAGGTATATGCATACATATTTTAAAAGACCACAAAAATAATCATTTGTTACTTATCCATCTGACCATAAGAGATAGAAGAGAAAGGTGACTCAAAATGAGTAACGGCCGAGCAAAATTAATAACCACCAAAGGATCATGACATGTTTAGGTCAGTTTATAGTGATCATTTTTTTATTAAGAATTTCAATATTTAAGATCGATTAGAATTTACTATATAGAACTCTCAAGGGAGAAGGCCAAAGGTACCATAGCTCTAAAGGACACAATTAAGAAGAGGGTCTTCGAGCTTATGAGCGTGGACCCGGATGCTAAACACGGGCGTCACCCCTCCTCGTCTAGATTATCGATGATTGGCGGTTGCAAGGGTGAGAGGGCCTTGGAGCAACCCTCTCGACCCGTATGGTCAGGTCATGTTCCAAAACAACCATCCGAAAGGGTATCAAGATCCATGGCCTTGTTTTATTGAGGTTATCTCTATTGTTTGTGTTGTAATCCTCCTAATGTGCACGATACGAGTTTGTTATGTAGCCTAACTAGAACACCGGTATACCTATGGGTCCCGGACAAAAATCTCGCTTTAAAGGATTTGTCCTATTATGTTTGTATTCGGCATGAGTAATGAAATTCATGATAATTTCCTTCCAAAAACAAATAAAGTTTTGTTTACAAATTGTGTTAGATGTCTTAGCATATGCAGTCCTAAGTATAAATATTAAAAGTCTTGGCTCCTACAAATCATATTTGGCAGTTTATACGAATCCTTGACTATATTAGATGTCTCTTAGATAGGGGGGGCTCGTTTTTAACCAGAAACACACGACCCGACACCGACACCGCCAGTCCTTACCGCCGGATTCCGGCCCGGTTGTTGTACGAGAACATAAAATACATTTATTTAAATATCATGTTTCTAATTCTTATATTCATTCCATATGCAAAACAGAGAACTATGAATGTGAGTTTAGAAAAAATTGCACTTTCAGAACTCAACCAAAGAAGTAAAAGAAAGAAGAGATAGGAGAGAAGAAGTACCATTTTCGAGGAGGGAGGTGAGGTTGGGAGGGTCTGGGACGTGGAGGGATAAAATGTGAGAGAGCTTGAATTTTAAAGGGGAGGGTTGTGCTGTGGTTGGTGAGTGGGTATAAATGGAGGTTGTTGTATCATGAAGGCACCACATAAATAAACCTTAATGTGAATTGTTCCCCATCAAATCATAACTTTTTGTTCTGAAATTTTGTTTGCTTATGGAGGAAGACTAACACCTCGGAACTAATTAGACGGGCCCCTTTTTAAATGTTTTATTGGGCTTTTAGGTTGTTTTGTGGGCTTTTAAATTGGGTTACGGTGATGATGAATTGGGCTATGGGGGAAAACTAAACTTTCCAGATATATAAAAAAAAAAACTAGACGCAGTCTGCTCTTTATCCTTCTCGCGCGTCTCATCTCCAAATAGCATGCTTAAAAAAAACTTTCCAAATAGCATACTTAATTTATCAATGCATCTATAGAGGACTTACATGTTCTTATATGAGAGAAAAATATAAAGAACAAAATCAGTACATGATACGATATAACGGACCAAATAAATGGGGAAAGACTGTTGTCTTATGAATAAAAAACTAACATCAAAATCAGGGCATGATATGATATAATAAATGGAGAAGGGGGAAGAACATTATTACGATAGAAAATGTAGAGTACAACAAAACAATACAATTCTCTGGTCTTTGGTACAAAGAACAGGTGACTTTGCTGCACTAAAAGATAATATAGTTCTGGGCTAGCAACTCAATTACTGACTCCATATGAATTATGAAACATACACCATCAAGCCATGGAGATACTGCACACTACCAAGCACCAACCAGTTATTACAGGGCAATATGATTAGCTTTGAACAGCTAATAATCAAATTCACCGAAAATGAACCTCTCATGTGAGCTTTAATACAGCAGATTCATGCAGCTCCACTCAGAGATCAGCAAAAACACCGAAAATATCACAGTGCACGTAATCGTTATCCACCAAGCTGACCAAGTAGTAACTGCTCTGGATCTGCAGCAAAACCAGAAATGGCACATTGTATGGATTAATAAAAAAAAAAACTAAGTTAAAAAGTGGGTAGGTATCAGATGAGAGTGACCGACCTCTTCCAGCAACTTTCTGGATGGATCAGCCTCAGGGAATAAGGAAGCCCATCCTCTTGACCAGATTTCAAAGGCCTCATCCTTCCATATCATGAAGCTGGCTGGGTCAACAACAGTTGGCTGGATGATCTCCTTGGCTGGGAAGACCCCCCATGTTACAGCATTCACATCTGATTGCCCAACATTAGATACTGACTTTCCTTCCTTGTTCACTGCCATGTAGGTCAGAGACGGGAAGGCCTTGCACTTCTCAACAAGGGCATTCAACTTCTCCTTAGAGCAGAAGAACTCGAGATAAGCCTTCTGATAAACATACCCTCCCGGGCCACCCCATCCTGCAAATCAAGTGAATACGCATCAGAGATGATATGCACGATGTATCAAATATAGAATACATATGTAATTGTGTCCATATTGGGTATGCATTTTAAACAGACAAATTTTACTCACCTACAGCTGGAGAATCAGACTTTTCCCCATTTACTGCTGGCTGGCTATTGATGGTTAGAAAACCTTTCAAGTTAATCTTTCCCAAATGTTCATTTATGATTCTTGTCTCTGGCTGAAGTCCGTCTAATTCTGACCAAGGGCTACTTTTCAACTTTCCAAGGCAGTACATCATAAATTTCTGAGATTCAGAAAGAACCGGATTGGCATGTCAAATTATGCTTGATTTACTTTCAAAGAGAAAAGATAGCATGCATTCTTGTATGTGAACTATACCTCATAAATATCTTCAGTGGTCTTCAATGCAACAGCCCATTCATCCTGAAGTTTCTTGCCACGTGCACGAGGTCGCATGAACTATCAAAAGAAAGAAGAAATATATTGGGTCATAAACGTCATGATAAAATGAAATGAAGCATTAAGAATTTAACATAAGGGATGGCATCCATTGTCCACAAAGCAAATAGTTAAAGGCATGACAGTTGCATAGAGGTAATGTTTTTTTTTTATTGGCATGACGAAGCAATCAAAAGCAAAATAAACTGAAAATATATACTGAGGGGTAATAAGGAGAGAGAGATAGTTGGATAAGAGTTAATAGTGTGAGAGAAGAGAAGTACGTCATGAGAGCAGCAAAGAATAACACTCACGGTTCAAGAGAATATGAGAGAACAATGAGCTCAAGGAGGTAATTCCCCTTAGCTCAATGAACTTGATTCCACAAGTCATGTTATAGAATTTTCTACCATGTACTTTCATTTTTCATGGATTTTATGCCGAGTTTTTTTATAACATGGTAAAAGCAGTCAGAATTTCTGGGAAGGACCCCAAAAGATGTCAGTTGAGTATCAGTCAGATACCCATGCTGAAAGCACAAACTGATGGTTGTTCAAGGTTTTTACTACAAGTGACACAAAATAGCAAACAAGGATACAAAATAGAAATAAGTACATGTTACAATGATAGTGACCCTGGAGTCTGCAAAGACATGCGCAGACAATAAAAATGGAATGGAACGTGTTACTTGACTGCTATACTGGTAGGAATATTATATCATTAAATTTAGGGATAATGAGCTTGTTGCACTGTCAGTTAAAATCTATTAAAACTGACAGAAAAAGAAAGTACAGGGTAACAACCTGATATCCTTCTTCCTCAAGACCATTATTATGAGATTTTTTGCTTTAATAATGAGGAAATTAATCTTATTCCTCAAGACTCCCGAGATTTTTTGGGGGGCAATACAATCCTTTCCTTCGGACTTTTAACTCTGTTATAGACAGTGCAACTACAAGAAAGTACATGGTAACGACCTACTACAAAATAAAGATAACAGTAACAACTTACAAACAATTTAAAGTAAACAGTATATTTATGTCATTATCCCATAAATTTATAATGATATGACACAGTACATAAATATACAAACAAAGCAGGCTTCTCACCGTACATGAGATAAATAACACTAAGCACCATGGAAATCAAAGAAACGAACAAATATTCTAGGAGAAATTTCCACATCCAACACAGAAACAAAAAAAAAATGATTCAGGTATAACCATAGGATTTACCTGATGGTCAGTTAGTGCACCATATGATGGGTTGCCAGAATCACCCCACCTACCACGTGGATATTGGTCCCAGCCACCGGTTCTTGAAATGTAGCTCTTTGGCCGATTAGCCCTACCAACATTTCGCGGAAATATAAGATTACAAAACATTCAAACATTATCCTTGTAGCTGATTAGGTTTTGGATTTCACCCCAACAGATGGCACTGCAAACAAATAACATACCAGAATATTGGACGGACATCTTCTTTAATGCGGAAAACATTTGTAGGACGTCTCCATGGCAAGGACCTTGAAATCTTAGACTCCTCAATCAACCCAAGATTCTGCCATTTTACAACTATCAGCATCTTAACTTAGTAATTGTCAATCTAACAAAAAGTATAATATCATGCCAGAAAAATAAGCATGTGATAGAACATAACCATTAGGATGGCCAATGCTGATTTATCCATGTTTAGAGTATAGATATGCAATGTTTTAATTCCATGTGCCAGAATCTTCTTGCACATGTCTGTTCCAAGTTGAATTCCATAGGCTCTAACAGCTTCATCATTATCCTTGATTGACTCCAAGGCAGCAGTGACCTCAGCTGGTATCTGTAATATGACAGCAAATGTAAGCATACCTTTGTTTTGTTTTCATCAGCAAATAAATACTTAGTAATAATAAGCCATCACTACAAACATATATGCCAGAATTACTGATAAACTAAAATGGATATAACAAGAGCATATTGGTTTATCATGTAATATATTAATAGTAGGAATCGTTTGTTGAAGTTACAAGCATATTACAAAGAGCACTATACCATAATTCAAATCAGAATCTAGATAAAAGCATCTATACCAGAAACACATACAAAAAAGGTCATATACTCATATAAAGGGATAGCACATAGCATGAAAACAGAATCAGATTGATCCTTCTATTACTCAGATTTGCTACCACACTGATATATCAACTAAAGTAATTAACTGAGTAGATGAATGAAGTGCAAAATTCAAATCCATACAAAGTAAATAGTTGTTAAACACCCCAATAACAAAACATACAAACGATAGAACGGGTCTTAATGTTACCTTGGTTTTGCAGAAACCAGTCATGCGGATGAACCCCTTGTAGTTATTAATGGGCATAATGCCAGGGACAATAGGAACAGTGATGCCGATTTGGCGACAGTCATTGACAAATTTGAGGAATACATCGGTATCATAGAACAATTGAGTGCCAATGAGATCTGCCCCAGCATCACACTGTAGAGTGTGCAAAGTAGAACGAAACGTGTTCAGTGAGTAACTCAAAAATCCAAAATAGAAACTAAAACAGAACAAAAGAAGTAATATAGAACCTTTCTCTTGAGGTAAGCGAGATCGTTTTGGTAGGCCTCAGATGTGGCCAAACCGTCGTTTCCAATCTGGTCAGGGTGAGCCTCTGAGCACAAGAAAACAATAAAACAGATCAATGAAACGACAATGGAGTCAAAGCAAAAACTGAACAAGAATTGGCAGTGAAATTGAATAAGAACCTGGATAGCCAGCAACAGTGATGCCAAAATAGTCACCATACTTGTCTCTCATGTGTTGCACCTGCAAGAAGAGACCACCGACACACAAATTCTAGATCAGATCTGCAGAAACGAAGTTGAAGGAGGGATCAGATTGGTGAAATGGGCGCACCAAGTCAAGGGCGCAAGCAAAACCGCCCTGGACCTGGACGAACTTGTCCTGGCCGTGAGGGGGATCGCCGCGAAGGGCGAGGACGTTCTGGATGCCATTGGACTTGATGGTCTGGAGAGCATGGTCGATCTTGTCAACAGGCATGTTGGTGCAGGTGAGATGCATCATGGACTCGACGCAGATGGAGTTCTGCATCCTGTTGGCGATTTCGAGGGTGAGATCGGCGGTGGAGCCACCGGCGCCCCAGGTGATGTCGCAGAAGGAAGGGTTGTGGGCGACCATGCGGTCCATACGCTCGAAGAGGTTGTCGACGCCGTCGTCGGTCTTGGGAGGGAAGAACTCGAAGGAGAAGGCCACCCTGCCGCCGGCATCGGCCTCCCGGATCTTCTCAATCACCTTCATTTTCTCCGAATCGGGAATCAAAATGCACAGTGCAAGTGTTTGGCGGAGAGTTACTATTTATAGAAAGGCTGGGTCTGGACTCTGGAGAGTGTTATTGGGAGGGATCAGCGGTGGCCTCTACGCATCAACACCAACCACCACGTCTCTGCTACACTTCCAATTGCTCCGTATTTCACTTCCAATATTCTTGTGGTTTTTTTTATCATAAATTATGGTCGTCTTCTACAAATATATTTTGAAATTTTCGTTTTTCTTAATTTTTATTTGTATTTGGAGAAAAAATGAAAGGAAATATTTAAAAAAAAAATTGTTACTCTTTTTTTTTTTGAAATATTTTTGGACTCTTACTGAAAATTGCCATCGCATTTTTCTGATCTACCTAGTTTTTTGCTTCTCACTTCCCTGCCAATGATTGATAACCACGTCAGTTTTTATGGTTGGTAGACGCCAATCAACCCTATCAGTGCATTAGAGCATTTCCAAGGTGGTGCAGAAACTCAAGCGCAAGGGAAAATCATGCTGCAATACCATTAGTCCAAACTAACAAAAATGTAAATTAAAGATGTTAATTAAAATGTAAAATTGGTAATGTTGCTTAAAATTACTTGTTCTAAAGTGTTTGACCTTAAATCATTAAGGTTTTTATTAGTATAAATCTTAAATTTGTAAAACCAAGTGAATGAAAGATTTAAGTGTAACCTGCAAGCAAGAGAAAAGAAATGCAAGGTTGAAACATAAAGTGAGTAGAGAGAGGATATGACTTTCCACTAAAATATATATATCTCAAATCTCAATCATACAGAAATAATGCATATGGAATGTTGTCTTTTTATTAAAGAATGTGAAAGGAATACAACATTTCTCATATTATGATATGAAGAATGGAGACTGATACAATACAACAACACATCCTTGCACTAAATTGGCAATAATACAGATGAGATGAGATGAGAGCTTCACAGTATACATGGGATGGGATGGGACCCACTCTGTTACCTGCATTGCAATAATATGTCACTTTTAATCATAAATTAACTTCTTCTAAATGGAGCTAACCAGATTAATAGCCCCTCACCTGCTATTACATTATCAAGTTACAAGTTTCCAATCTTCCTTCAACATGTCAACAAATTGTACACCACCATCTTCAAACAGTATCTGCATCATTATTCATTTTTCAATATATATATGCACACACATCTTCATTAGCAATTTTTCAACCAATTTAATACATAATACTCAAGAAAACAGATCTTTTACCGAGTGTCTTTTCGAATATGAATCGAACCGCTTCACAATCCCAAAATATCTGCAACAATTTAATAGCATGATGAACAAGAAATTCAGATAATAAAATCATCTAAAGATTGTGACAGGAAAAGAACAATTATTCTTGCAAGTAATGCATCGCTTTTTGAGGATTAATACCTCTTATTCATGGGGCGAGATATCATTATTACTTCACCAATGCAATTCCGAGAACGAGTTCCACTAGCATGTTTTGAACTTCCTGAATATATGCACCAAACGAAAGAAAATAACTAATCAGCTTGCTTACTTACTAACTGATTATATACATACACTTATTTCACATATAAAGTAAAAATAAAACACAGCTTACCTATGTACAAATCTCCATCCTCATAAACCTTTCAAAAGAATAATATATAATCAGTCTTTGCAACTGAAGAAATGTATATATGCATGTAGGAAGAAATGCACAAACAAACTAGCAATTATTTACACTGCAACATTCATAAAAAAAAAGAGCGAATCAAACTCAATAATGCAATACACCATAACTTAATTCGCATGACCAGATTAGAATTGGCCTTTTCATTTTATTTCAATTAATTTCTTGATTATGTTAAACATCTACCAATACGTACATGCTTACAAGACATAAATGCTTTCAGTTTGGGAGAGGACATTGCAACCTGGCATGCTACAAACTTCAATGCAGCATCAGAAGATGTTTTAGGCTTGCTTGGTTTCACTCCAAGCTTTTTCTTGCAGCCTTTAGCACCGCAGTGGCAGTCTTGATCTGCACCAAACTGAACAAACCTGCATAACTCGTTAGGCTAAATTAAAAAGATTAAGAACTCAACACTATATTACTTGAACAAACAAGCCATGACAATCCACAAACAACAAGGCTTTAAGATTTAGGCATGCTTATGATATAAGAGAACATACTGATAATCATATGTCAGGTGCTCGCCCTTTGTAATGTCACGAATTGCAAATATGCCAATTCTTGTCTCGCCATCAATTATCCTTAAGATAAACGTCAAAATATAAACATTTACAACAAAATAATAAGAATTATGACCTCGATATCAAAAATATGGATCAGTAAAGTACCATTTCTGCATTTCAGTATTTGGGCAGCAACTATGGTTTATATATCTGGACTTGTTTCCTTTGTACGTGGCATCAATTACCATATCTCTATTTATTTCACACAGATAGAAATTTGTTTCCCCTTGGTGTTTCATTTGCCAAAGCCTTTCTTCACATGTTTTGTCATCAATAACTACATTGGAGAAAGTAGAACAGCGGATCAACAGGTTAAAAATAAAAACATAGAAAGTAATTAATCTAATACTAATAATGGCTAATAAAGTTACCTTCTCCAACATATTCTATTACAAACTCTCCTTGCTTAATATTTTCATCAGCCACAATTCCAGATCCACATTTCTCAGTCTACAGGGAGCACCATATTTTACTTCAACAATTTCAAGTGCAATTAACTATAAATAACACACAAGCAAGCAATTACCTCAATCAGTTTCATCTTCTTCATAGGTCTTTGTTGAAATGGCTTGTTCAGGCACGAACTCCCACATTTACATCCTGAGGAGCAGCTAGACAATAGCATCCTGCAGGATGAAGTATTTCAAATAGCATCATCAAGACACAATCCTTTCTTAACCCTAACCTTTCATAACAGAAAAGGTAATGAAACAATCATAACCAACACAATCCTTACCCACAATGACAATCTCTACCACATGTCCCAGAAGATCCCGGTGATGTAGTGCACGAACAGAATATCCCATCATCCTCAATGCGCTTTCTAATCTTCTTTGTGAGGTATATATCTTAAATTTGTTAACAACAACAAGGTCGGAGACAGAAAAATATGGCAATTACTAGCAGTGAAAAATGAAGGTCAAATGGGTCATATATCCAAGGGATAAAAATAAGTTTGTAATTTTGCAACTCCACATCTTGCTATAGAATATTTGTTTGAATAAATCCAAAAGGATACTACGCCTTATAGAGTTGTAGGGTGTATGCTTCCACTTATTTAGCCAATCTGGAAGTTCAAATTCAACAGGATTTTGATTTCCCATCTCCTTCAGTAACTTGTTGAATACCTTCGTAATGTGACCGCACTCAGAATTCTGATCAAAATACATCAAGAAGGAGCAGTAACACAATCAACAAGGATGCGGTAGGCCTTAAACACACACACACACGCAAAGTTGTCTTGACTATTGGTTATTGTTAACATTGCACAAAGATATTGGGCCAAAACTTGCTAAAATAGCACAATGATTTCTAGAAGAGAGATTAGATTTTAAACTGAAATGCCAAGAGCCCTTTTTAATCATGTATCTAAGGTTGTGAGATTTTCAAATTATGATGTGTCACCTAAGCTTTTATCTTCAAGAACATTTTTATAATATACCAATGCCCAAGTAATGAGATTAAATACAAGTGTTCATCTTCATAGAAATGCATACGATAACAAGAAGAAACAAATATGCATTACATCCTAGCAATATAGGGACAGTAGAAGGTCCATAGAAATTGCTTAGGCAATGAGCATTGAACAATAGTGATCAGTTACTAAGAACCAAACTTTGAACAACCTTCTTCGGAGTAGGCATGGTAACAAAGAGCTTGAGCTAAACAAATTCTTGGAAATAATAGGCCTACACAATCAACTAAAAAGGTGAGTATATTATTGCCAAGTTGGATCCACATAGAGCGGCAAACAATGAAAATAACGAACTCACTGTGGTTGGATAAGTTTCTATGTACTCAACCAAGTAAGGTTTACCTGCAAAGAACATTGATCAGCTTCCACTCTGGTTAAAAGAAGCATAAGAACCAAACTGTAGGTCTATGTTGCAAAAAAACACACTGGTAAAGTCTAAGAATGGGATCAACCAAATGAATTTCACCAACAAACTATGTATAATCAATGGCTACAAAAGCACAATTATATTACAGGAGCCCTTTCAACTTGTTTTAAAAAGGTAAAGCCAAATTTCCACCTGCTAAAGCTTATTCATATCTTCGTAGTTATTCTAGTCAATTCCCATGAATAATAATTATCTTTCAGTGAAATATAATTGAGCAATGACAAGCAAACGGGTTTACTAAACCTTGGACCTTAATTTACCATCAGTTCTCACCTCATTGATTGGAATACCCTATTTCAACACATAGTGCCATGACTAAGTGGGTTGAATCATCAAATCTGCATTTCCCTAGTCACCACTATCTACATTCACAAATATATAACTGCATATGCCTATCTATAAAGAAGTTATCATGCACTAGGAGTCTCATACACATTCAACATCCTACTGCGTGTAAATATCTTTTAGTTTATCCAATTCCTGAACTTTTTTAACCCACCTCCCCAGCCTCTACAACAGGAAGAATTTTCACATCATCTTGTAACAATTTTTTCTCATCTTCAGGCACCGGCACGAAAACGAAACCATTCTTGAAATATTTAAGAGTACAGATTAGGGTTGAACCTCAGACTCGACTTTGGTAGGCTTGATGCGTTCTTTTTATGGCCATTACTAAAACAGTTGAACCCGTCATCACAAAATGCAAACAGAATCATATTTTAATAAACAGATATGGATGTAGGGAAATTGACCCGCATTGATTGTATGGGAAAAAGGTGCCCGATATTATAGTGGACGAGAAAACACTTACTAAAGCGAGCTTAAGAGAAGCACCCATTTCCTATACAACCAATGTTGGACAATTAGTCATACAATTAACCCATATTACAAACCCTTATGAAAACCATTACTTTCTTGGAAGTAAATAGCTATAACAATCAATGAAGGGCAGAGGATGATTGATAACAACAACAATACCCTTATTCTAGGTATTCAACTTCTGGAAGCACAATTAAAAAAACCATAAACATCACAAATTCGTGGCATGTTGCATGAAGACACAAACTTACAATGTGAATCTTGAAAACAGAATTATTAGGGAAATTCGAAAATTGTGCAGCTAAAGACATGATTCAACAAAATATTGTGGGAAATTATCAGAATGTAGACAAGAGAATCACAGAAATGCCCAATTCTGGAACCAATCGGTTACAGAAAACGGCAGAAAGAACACGAGTAAAGAAGAGATGGAGAGGGAGAAGAAAAGAAGCATACCCAAATTATTAGTGTAGTAGTTGCTAGCAGTAGTGAGTAATGGTCGAAAGAGAGAGTATATTCAACGAAGAATCTTCCAAGAAGACACCATTGATGACTTGAAGTCTGGAACTGTGAGTGAGAGAGAGAGAGAGCGAGATTCGAGACCCAGAACAGAACCGGTACGAGGGTTTGGGTTGCGGTCATAAACCCGATACTACTAAAGCAGAAACGGGTCAGAACTCAGAAGTAGTTTATGGTTGCAAAATTACCAAAGAGCCACTCGAGCCAATCTCTTTGAATTGAATATTTTTTCTAATTATATTTATTTCTTTTCAAAATAATTTAATAATTCTGAAATTGTATTTAATTTTTTTTGTTATTTCTTTTAGATTTTTATTACTTTTTTTTTTTTTTTTACACATTTATGAAAATCAAAATCAAAATTTTAATTGAAAAAAAGAGTATAGGAATCTCGTCTCTTTCTTTTTCTCAAACCTCCTCAACCAGGTCAGGAATCTCGTCTACATCTCATCCCATATATGGATGACAATGTATTGTAATATAAACAACAAAACCAAATCCAAATCTCTATTGATGACACGATGTTTCTTGCACTTTGTTCCTTTTCTTCTACAGAAATTATTGTAGCGATTGCTTCATCGACATGCTCCCACCCGAACCCACAATGCATGTCGGTCTCGACGGAGGAAAGTACGGAGATCCCGCCGGCGTACAGCACTCCATCTCCCTGCTTGCCAGCGTCAGGATCGCCCTTTTCTGAAACTCCGTCATGTTGTCCTCTCCTTATCGTGAAGTCCGTCACCCCGTGGTCTCGCCGACCAGATCTAGGTCACCGTCCTCGCCTACGACCATGCTCTCCCTCCACCGCCAAAACCTTATATGCTTCCTCCGCCCCGTGAATGCTTCAGAATTGCTTCGTTAATCCCATAAAAACTGATTTTTTACAAACCCTAAATGCCAAAGAACATAGAAGAAGAGATTTGTGCTTGAGGTCATCGCCGTGGATGGTGGCGATGCCCACGCCGTCCAGCTTTAGCGAATCCCCGATGGCTAGAGGATTGCGAGATTGTGTTGTTGAAGAAATCCTCTTATTAGAAAGATGTGAGGTTGTGTTGAAGATGAGTGATATGCTTCGGTAGATTAATTAGGATTAGATGAAATGTTTATTTTTTATATATAACTTACATTAGAGGAGAAATCGGCTAGAAACTTCTATTATCCTAATAACCATGGGAACTCATCCTAGCCACACACACTTATGATCCAATATTCATCAAGATGTCACATCATCACCCCAATTCCACCCAAAACACGTCACTTTCAGCATTTCTCACACAAGTAAGGGTATAATTGTAATAGCATGGTACC